>JAMKCH010070844.1:0-25865 GCA_023653785.1 Ophioderma brevispina
TTGTACCTTTTTTTTTGGGGGGGGAGGGTGAGGAACCTCTATATTCAACCAGTGTTTGGTCAGATCACCATAAAAATTTCTTGGGGTAGTTTCTGGTGTTTGTTTTCATTTTGTCTTCTTGCAAACCCTTAAGGCATTGCCGTTCTTGCATACAATTTTAGAAATGACAGTATGAAAAAATAAATCTGGAATAATCTGATTATTTCTATCATAATGTTGCTGATTGTAAAAAATAATAAAGTGGTCCATGTCTATTTATGAGAAAAGTCAGTAAAGAGCCAATAAATTTGAAAGTTCATTAAGGTAAGCACACGCTCTATATTTCTACATACATGACGTGCATAGTGTGAACACCTAGAATTTGGTATCTTTAAGTTGGCCATCAGTATATACAGATCGCGACGCTATATATAATTGTCAGGACATTGTATTTATGAACTATCCCGTGACCCGCGCGTTTCAGTGGTGACCCCAGCTTCCGAGGTTGCAGTTATTAAATAATAACAAGTGACTAGAGCTGTTATTAAAAATAATAACACCAGTAGCTCTCGACCCGATTCGTAGTAGATAAGGCACGGGGAAAAAACAAGAGATACACAAAAGAAGAGCTAGCAGAGAAGGTATTGTTATACACGGTATCTATGGCACGATTTACTGTGGATTTTGTTATGCTGTATGAAACGGAAAGTATGATTCATCACTTACCTTGGAATTAAGCATATAGGTAACTATCTTTAGTTTAGATGAACGTTTTAATTACTACACACAAAAGTATTTTGAAATCTCTAAATCAGCCTTAAGGATTCTGATTTTCCATATAAAGACATGTAAAAATCTGCATTAATGTGGCATTTTTGTGTCAAATTTCCCATGTGTGGGTGGGCACCGTTTTTAATAATAATCCGCTTTTATATAATAGTGCTTTATCAATAAGCAGCCTTGAAGCACTGTTGGCTATTTTCTTATGCTGACATCACGAAATAGTCACTACCATTTTGCTATCTAGTTTGCAAGTGGCCAAAGTGCACAGTAATTAGCTATAGTAGGCCTACTAAGATAAGGGGTTTTCCCCCAATTGTTTTTTTTTTTTTTTTTTTGCAACCACCCCACCCCAGACCGATTTTTGGCAAAATTCAGTGATTCGGGGCTCAAATCCACCAAAATTTGGACAAATCACATTTTGGGACAAAACTGGGTTCAAAATTTTGCCCCACAAAATATCACTTTTTCCCAAAAAAATCGCTTCACCCCCCCCCCCCCCAAAAAGAAGTCTGACACCACCACAACTTCTAGTTTAAAGCTAGAATTGAATGTTCCAGTCTGAAGTTTATTATTGGTGCTTCCCTATATACTTTTTTGCCATGGTTTTTTGTATGACCATTTAAGAAAACATTTTCTGACAAACCTTGTCACATTTTATAATAATTGGCTTTAAATCTCCAGTAAAAGTAGCAACAGACAAAGGACCATTCTTTCAGTAGTCAAGCAGGACTTATGACAAACAAGAGTGGATTCTTTAAAAATATTGGAAATAAGAAAAGAAAAGGCAAAGTCACAATTTATATGTTAGGTGTGTGCAGTGGCTGCGCACTGTGGCCAGGTGGAGGGAGCAAATTAACCTTCTAAAAACGTTTTTGAGGTAAAATCGCAGTGCTCGATGTACTTGGGGTACACATGCACAGATGCATGTGGATTTTCTGTGCATGTAGCTCATGAAAAACATAATGCACAATGTGACATGGTAGGGACAGAACCATAGTAATCATTTTAGCTTGGGACCAAGTTTCAATACCAAATAATGTGTTCTAGTTGATATTGTGATGCGTATTTCAGGAAGACATAGCATGTAACTAGTTAAATTTTATTTTATGTATGTGTGCATGCAACATATTTTGTGCATGTAAAATTGGTCAATGCACCGGTGCATGTAAAATGTGTAAATCGGCAACTGTGAATGGAATAAAAAATAAATATTACTTGTTAAATTAGCATTTTTCAGACTCTTTTCCTCCGTTGGTTGTTGACGTATATTTTGCCGGTGATAGGGGACATTGTGGCACTACTGGGAAAACTTGCCCCGTGGAACCACCTGGCTGGCTATGTGTCTGAGGGTGCGCAGGCTTGAAAAAAATGTCCTAGGTATAGCGCAATGGGAGCGCCAGGACCGCTTTTTTGGGGGGGGAAAACGGGGCAAAGTGAAATTTGGGGGGGGAGGTGGGAGGGGAGGAAAAGTGAAATTCTGAGGGGAAAAAATATCAAATATGTGAAGATTTTTTTTTTTAACCCAATTTTGTCCAAAAATCCTGATTTTTTTCAGCCAAAAAAATTGTGGTGATTTTTTTTACCCAAATCGCCACAAAGTTTGCCAAAAAATCATCATTGATCTTTTGGCCGGGGGGGGGGGGGGGGGGGGGGGGGGGCAACTAGGGGGAAAGAAAAAACATATAAGGGGGGGGGGGGGCAATAGCCCATGCCCCCCCACTTAAAAATTAATTTATTTATTGTATTTCAGTGTTTTCTTTTTGTAGCCCAATCCCATCCAACTGGCACTTCTTGGCAGGAGTCCACAGTTATTTGGTGCCAATGATTTTTTGAGGACGGCTGGACATTTAGTGAACAAAAAAGATGAGTACGATAACTCTTACGTGCACTTATCCTCAGATACCGACTGCCCTGCATGCTAGCTGGCTGGCATTTTCTCTACAAGAGATAACAGAAATACAAGCACCGATTTGTGCCAGCTGGGCATTTACCCTCAGAAGGCCAAAACAATTTTTAAACAACAAACAAAAATGACTCTAACCCAAAACTAAACAAATCTCAAATGCCTATGGAAGCTGGCTGAGCAAACAACTTCAGAACTTCTGTGCCTTACACATGCACACACATGGAAAACTATCACCAAAAAAATAAGTTAAAAAAACCTTGAATGACATTGAGTGCCAGATTGGCATTTACCCCTAAAGAGTGCGACAAATTGGATGCCGATGAGTGCTGGTGAGCTTTTCCCATCAGGGAGATGGCAAGAGTTGGAATTTGCTGATTAAGTGCCTTTGGCATTCCCCATGTAGAAACCCAACTACCAAAGGGTGGCTGTGGGACATTACCACTTTTCCAAGGAATAATTTCAGAGGGAAATACCCAAATGGCATTCATGACTGCAAATGTATGCGGCTGGTCGTTTGTTTTTTAGATGATTTCAAACATGTGGCTGATGGGTTGTTTAGTTCACGGAAGTTGCTAGTGGTAGGGGATAGGGTTTTATTCATTTTTGTACTGTTGTTGCCAGTGGAAGGAAAAGAAACAACTTTTTGCTTAGAAACATTTGTCAAAGAACAAGGTTTTGTATTTGGATCTTGCACTTTTTTTTTTGGTGATATTTGTAATTTTTTGTTTTTTAATAAATCAAAATTTTAAATTGTCGCTTGTGAGTCTTTCAGGTTCAGCTGTGATAAATTATCAAAAAATTCAGGAACATCCCAGGAAAATATTACAAGTATATTGCAAATATATATTTTTTTGAAGAAGAAAAACAGGGCATGACCCAAAATGTCTATTTCCTGGGAAGCCAGATGCCAAATTTATAAAAATGGGTTTTTGGTGTACAAAAGGCACAATTAACCTCCAAATTTCAAAATTTCCCTCCAAATACCAACCTTTCCTGGCGGAGCTTCCCAAATTCCCCACTTTTTCATTCCATGGGAAGAAAAAGAAACTCTAAATTAGAACTTATAGTGAAGGTGTGGATAAGCAACCCTAGACCAAATTTTGTAGATTTTTCAAATTAATTCAAAATATTAAAAAAATAGAAATTTTGGAGATCTCAATTTCTTGTTTTGCAATTTGGAGGTAAACTCCCGTGGGGCCACTTGTATTCCAAAGTGGCTATCATGCTCGGTATGGCCTCCCAAGCGTGTATTTCAATTGAGCAGGGGGAGGAAAAAACCTAATATGCTTCGTCGTCGTGCGAGTTGTCTTATAAAGTGTAGCATTTTGTTTACTAAATTATTGTTTAGATTCGACACGCAAATTGCAGGACTTTGTAGGATTGATAGAAAGGGATTGTAGAAGGAGAAGGTATATGATTTGAATCAATACGCAAATATTGGAAATATACAAACAAATGTTTCAACATTGCATGCTTAAGTGATTTTCGAGAATTTGTAGCAGAGAAAGTGTTCTTGAAGAAGGAATAAAATCTGCGTAAGGTGTTTGAGCTCCGAGTGTTACCTATTTCGCGAGATGGTTTCTACAACTTCAGTGGCTAGCTATTCCTGTTTCGGCTTCCTTTACTTGATGCAGGGTGTATTTTGAAGTAGTGCAAAAGCTGAGCAATCTAGGCATACTTTTAGGTTTGACTCTCTTCCACTGTTGTAAATATATATATCTAAACCCTATATAAAATAGGGTAAATAGGGATATTGTTTTTTAAATTTAAATGGAGCATACGTGATGATGTATTTTGAAAGAGAAGACATTTTTGCTTGGGTTGTCGCCGTTGCGACCCCCGAAAGAAATGGAAAAAAAAAAAATCGCACATCTTACGTCAGAGCTCGTTGCGAGATGTCACGTTGGTGGAAGAATCGGTACTACCCTAATAACCATTATGTCAAATTGTCCAATAAACACGCTGGTATAGTTTTAAAGCTGAACTAATTATCTGTACCTGATGCAGTCTTAAAATACCTAATACTGCGTTTAGGGATATAGTGAAGCGATCGCACGATCTAATTCTCAAGATTAGGACACTAATTCATGTGAATTGTGGCCACGTGTGAAAGAACTCGAATAATCACTAATATCCCATTATACATTGTGTGAAAGTTATTTCCAAATACATTTGGTACAGTGCCTGGTTGACATAACGAGGTGTACACGCAATCTGATAACTTATCTACTGTGTTGTTGGATTATTGTTAAATTCATATTAAATCCTTTTCATTCCCAATTTATGGCACTTAAAGCACTCATAAGGGCTTCCGTGCTATGTTGTTATTGAATGCCGGATCTAATTGACATGTTTAGCATGACGTGCGAACTAACACTCGCCAAAAAATAAATAATTGCTTTTGCTTGAACAGAAAGTTAGTTTTAAAACCACCCCCCCCCCCCCCCGAAAATGTTGGGTAAAAATAGGAAAAAATTGCCCCAAATTTGATATCTAAACATGACATTAGCTTATTGTAGGTATTTGGATGAACCTTTGTCCGGTGTGTTTGTAAATTGAAAAATTGTGAGCTGAGAATTAAGCTATAACGGATCATTTTGACGAGATGAGCCTTTTAAGTTCACAAAACAGATTTTTTGAGTCGTAGTAAATTGCGAAAATATCAATTTCCCATCCTAGTTTCTACTTTCTTCAATTATGACGTCAGGGCGTGAATTCATATTGCGAATGTTGGTACTCATTTGCTGCCAATAGACATGAAGTAACTCTAAGCTATCGCGTGTATCATTTTAGGAATTAGATGCCAGTAAAGGAAACGGGTGTTGGGTGTGTGTGTGGGGGGGGGGTGTTAGGGACTTTGCTCGCGTAATTGTGAGTGCGCGTTACGTGTATACGTGCGTTGCGAATTGGGTTGTATGTGTCTGTTTGTGTGTGTACTGAATGTGAGATTTGAAGACTTTAAGGTGTATATTTTGGTAATACTGGTCATTATTTGTTTTTTAAAAAAAGTTAATTTTAAATATTTTAACAAAAGAAATTTAGTTTTGTACTTCTTAATATTTAAAGCCACTCTATCACATTTCAACGATTTCCTGTTTTGAAACTGCAATAATAATAATGATTAATAAAAATATTTTTTTTTTTTTTTTTTTTTTTTTTTTTTTTTTTTTTTTTTTTTTTTTTTTTTTTTTTAAACAATTAATTTTTCACATACTGGCATTTTACATTAATTATTTATCATATGTTTTTCTGCCTGTTACTTTCACTGCATGATACACAACATAAAAGGTGCACACCACCAATGACTTCAAAAGTGTATCACAGTCACCCCGAATTACCGTTGTTATACTATAACCTTGAATTGGTTATTTCTTAAAGGCACTATCAGTGATTTGCTACATCAGAAATCAAAAAAAAAATCATCAACATCTGATGTTCCATGTTTGTGACAAGTGCGGGTGTCCTAACATCTAAAGCCCTGCAAGTGTAAGGACCAAAGCCAAGCGAAATAAGGCCAAAATGTGATATTTAGCATTATGTCCGCAACGCGCCGGACATTACTACAACATCGCAGTAATGAATGGAGATTCGTATATCTTTGACACCCTGCTTTTTTTGGCTTACGAAGTAAGTCTATAAGAGAGTGCTGGGTGATAGTATTCAATATGTTCATCAAACTTTATTTCCAATTACTCCACAGTCAGTATTGAAAAACAAAAACAGTTATATGGAGGAGTGAGAAAAGGTCTATAGGGACCAAACACCACTACCCCCCTTGGAATACATTTAACACGCAAGAAGAGGGCCAACACTATCAAGAAACGACACCAGAAACAGAAAGTGTACACTTGTACACACTTGCTAACCACACATTTCTTGTTAGATCGACTAATCATACGTCCATTTATACTCTTGGTTAACGTAGTTGTCTGGCGCTCTTCTTTGCATGCACCGTGTTTATTGTCATTTTGGTCCTTATTGACCAAGAACACAGTGGAATGAACCATTTTTTGAACATCAAGGTCAGTAATTTAGGCATATAAACACATGGTGTTATGTGTAGGCCCGGATGTTATGTTTTGGCTAGAGTGACCCTGACACTCTGCAGGTCTTTTTTAATATAGCAATGCCCTAGTAGTTTTACACTAGGTATAGGTAAGGCAATGACATGATTTTGTCACACATGGGAGTATGTTACCTCTAAATTTAGAAAAGTTTTCTTTGTATGACAAAATTAAAAAAAGTATTTTTTTTCCCTTGAATGCCACTTCATTATTTATGAACTATTGTGTATGGGTACATTTGTGTGTGTTGTGTTTGCATGTGGGCCTGTCTTGGTGTGTGAATTGGAAATTTAAATGTTAAGGGGTTTTAAAAAAGGTGGACATAAACCCCCCATTACAAAAATGTTCAATATGTGGGTATGACAGCAAAACAAAATGTCAACAGGTTTGGGGGGGGAGTTCTCACATTGGGAGGACAAGCTATGGTTATCTACCACTTATAAGTCCCTCATTTACAGGCTCTTTTTTCAGTTCCATTGACCCCCATTTTGGGCCATTCCAGAGTCCCTACTTTTCATGTCCAAAGCACATTCTACCAAAATTTTCTTCAAAACCCTTAAAAGTAGTGGGTATTGAGGGAGATCGCAGCTATTTTCTTAAAATTTTTCTGACAACCTAGTTTCGGCAGACCCCATTTTTTGGCCTACAATCAGTCCACCCCCCCCGGGTACAGTACAGGTTTATTATAGCGAAGCAAGTAGAGAGTTTGTCCCCCTAGGAGTTTGGACTATTTCAATTCAGTCGGAAGAGGGAAAAGATAAAGAATTCAAAATGCACGTGCCATCACGGATTATTTGGAGGACACTCCGGTCATATAACCCACTCACTGCCACTAAATACAATTTCATTCATGTATGGAAATGCACCATAGTGTAGTTCAGGCCTCCCTTGACACTTCATCACAATATGCACCACCTACCATGATGAACAGAAGTCCCTGCGCCTCATTGAATTTTTCACCTCCGCAAAAATGGTACGGGTCACATATCAGATGAATCGATTGTGTTCAGAAAGCCAGAAGCCAAAATTGAAAAAAACAGACAAAAGTTGCAGGAGATCCTGTACTGACAAAAAAAAAAATTTGTAAGTACTTTGGTTTTGACAGGCTCAGTGAAATAATACTGGGTGACTCAGGTGGGAAAGTTCCTTTTATTAATGGTTGATTGGTGGGCGTGGTGGCTGACGGGAAGGGGAATGTCTATGTAAATGCAATGTAGCTTTAAAACATAGATAGGGTTTAAATAACTCTGACCATTCTGACCATTATATAAGGTCAACAGAGGATGTAGTTTACCTTTACAAATTTTGGAAATTGAACAATGGGGAGAAGATGTCAAATGGAAGAAATCTAATTTTCTTCAAAGGGTAATAAGTTGGGAAAACAGCAGTTAAGGAGTACTGTAAATAAATTTCTGTTACTAATCTCCGGCCGGGGCCATACACAAGCCTTACTAATCCTCACTGTATCTATATTTTACTGTTTAACCTGAATACCCCATACCTTAAGCAATAAATTAAATGGTGCAAAAATTAGGTTTTTAACCTATATTGTTAGTCTTGTTAGAGTTTGCTTGCCCCTGGTTAATGCATACTGAAATCAGTGGTGGACAAGGCCCAAAGTCAGTATTCCATGGTGTGAGGGAGTGATGGTTGATGGGTGGGGTAGTCAGGTAATTGATTGAATACAGGATCAATGGGTTAGTGAGGGTTGGTGGAGCCAGTGTGATGGAAATAGGGCAATTCAGCAGGGGATTCAAGTTTGTTGCCAGGAGTATGCCACATGCATTATTTGGAGCCATTGTACTGATTTTGTTGGTGTTTTTCTTTTATTACTGAGGAGGAGATGTGCATGGTAAGGACAAAAACAGATGATAGAAAGTTTCAATTTTATAAGATATCCAAGGATTCCAAAATCAAATTTTTGTTTTATAAACTAATAATTGGAAAAATCAAGTTATGATTTGCCAACTGTCCTTGACTGCCAGTTAGACAAATTTGAGCAATGTATGGGAAACCTTTTCAAATTTTTTTTATAAATTAAATAAAAAAGTGCATTTACATTTAGGTTTTGGATCACTATACTGGGACAAACTTGATTTGTTGTTGGCGTAACAATGAACAAAATATTTCACTGGCTAGTATGGCCTATATCCCAACATTCCTTTTCGGAAAAAAAGACTAATACCTGACGATCACCGTTCAAAAAGGTGGTTTAGCGTTATTTTTACTTGTTAGATCTAGGGCAATTTCCCCAAAAACAAAACGGGCTGCTCGTGATTTTTGACAAGTGGAAAAAATGCAGTTAATGGACGTTAGGATATGGGAATGGTCACTAATGGTTTGTTTCACCTCATTGCACAACTCAACGCCCACACCTCTGGAGGAAGCACACAGCATTCCTTGATGTCTCGTCTTCATTTTTGTCAATTTTTTCAAAGTGGAAAAGATAAATTTTGAGAATTGTACATACTCATCTTTCACTTTTAAGCTTTTTCCTTTGCGACATTTCAAATATTTAATTTGACTCTTTCGGGTGGGGCTCACTGATGATAGTGCCTGTAACATCATTAAAAGCCATTGTTTAAAAACTGTATAGTGCAACACTGGGGGGGGAAGAAAGCGGCACAAAAATGGCTACTTTTCAGTCCAAATTGGCAATCCCTTAATATCCTAACAATCACGATTTTTATTTTTTCTTTCACTATATAATGTCTTAGAGCAATATATATTGCCGGTGCAGAGTTTTGCCGAATTATTCCAATGGGAAATGCATTTCTGGATGTAGGGCTCCCAGGATCCCCCCCCCCACCCCATCCACTTAATGTGTGAAAATTCCATTGAGTGGTTAGAATGTAAAACTATAGAATACAGTAAAATGTACTTTGCTGTGTCGTCATTTATCTTGTACTGTGTAATTTTACAGTATTATCGAAGCATCATTCCACCAACTTAATACGCCTACCGTTAATAATAAAAGTATAATTTATTTAAAAGATGGTCTAAAGTACAGGCAGGTTTGCTAGGTGGTGTGGTCATCCGTGCTTTTTTATCCTACATATTCCAAGCTCTTTATAACTCACCGAATACACAATATTTCCAAGGTTTTAATTAAATTAACTTTAGAGTTATACTGTTGAATTAAAATTTCAAAAAATAAAAAAAGTAAAAATATTGAAAATTTACATATCTTTAATAGTATACTGTGTCCCGAGACCCCGGGTTTTGGTTTTACAGTACAATTCAGTTCATAAGGTCTTTCCTTTTGGAAACCTTTGCCTCAAAAGCTCTACTTTAGCCAAATTTCGGCTCCCAATCCCGGCCAAATTTCACAAAATTTCAGTTCCGTTCCTAAGACCCTACCTTTGGGACACAAATTAAGTTATCAGGCACCCAAGTTCGGAAATGGGGCCGCACAATCCTACCTGAAAAAGAAATTAGAGCCACTCCTACTGGCGCAATTGATCTGCATTTAACTGTCATTCACAAAGCACCCCCACCCCCCTTCCATCGCCAAAGAGCTCCCGACCGAATAAGGTTCCGGAACCAAACCAAACCCAAACCCTCCAGAATAGCGAAAAGCCGAGAACCGCGAAATTCTCGTTAACCATATCTATTTTAAAAGTTCAATAGGCATTCTTTTTAAAAACCATAATGTTAACTTCTTTAAAAAAGTTTATTAATTTAATCATGACTCATTATCAGACTTCACGCTTAAGCCATTTACTACAATCAATTTCCCCCACATTCTATGTGAAAATTAAAAGAGTGCAAAAATTGTTTAATCTGGTTTGGAAAGAGGAACATTACCAAGGATTAGGGTTGTCCTCTGATATCTTTCATCCCAGAGTAAACTTCCAGTATAGTCACTTGACCCTGGGAAAGACCATACTTGGTTTCAACTTTTAAACACATAAAAATAATAAAAAATTATTTATATATTTTCAAGTCATTTCATCTTCTTAGGACTTTAGTTGTGGGGAGTGGGAGTATTAGCTGAACAAAACTTTAGTCAGAAAAAGTATGGAGGGCCTACCCTTTCCTCAACAAACATTGGTTATACTGTAGAAAATAATTTCTTTTTGAAAACATATAAATATAAACAAATAGTGAATATCTCTAATAATTTATCACAAAAACTTATGATCAGGCCCTTACTTAGACTATTTTAAAGAGGTTCTATTTAAGGTGGCAATGAAATATTGTTAAAAAAGACAAGTGGCCTATATTAGCCTATTCAAATAAGAACATAATTTTCTTGTTTTGTTTTAATACCTATTCGATTTTTCCTTGGATTTGGAGAAGTCTGTAATGGGACAAGGTGTGACACTGTTTTTTTTTGTACCCAAATTTGTATGTCCACGCATAAGAGTAGGACCCGGTGGTGTCACTCATATTGACCATGTGTCGCGTGATGATCGTCCCTTGTTCGCGTTAAAAAGGGTTGTATTTTAAAAAAACACAAAAAAACACCATAAAATTAAAAAAAAAAGGGTCCTTTTTTTGGTCGACGATTGTGTACTCAATATTTTTGAAAAAAGGTATATTTTTGTGAATACGAAAAATGTGAAAAATACTAGAAAATTCGTACCAATTTCTCGCTTAATTTAATCAAGTATTAAATTTTGTTATTTTTTGCCCCCAAAATATTCGGACAACTCAGTCCCGGGGACAAGTCCGCTGAAAGTTCAAGTCGATCCATGTTTGTTTACATTCATTGTATAGTGTAAGCAGGGGGATTCCCAAGTCGTTTCTTACTCCAACTTTATGCCCCAGGTAGAGGGACCGCTGTTCATGGGTCTTTATAGCAAGCGATTCTATGCAGCCCGGTCTGTGGAAACATGACAAGCAGGGTACTCTTGAATTCATCATGGTGCTGACCATACAGTCAAGGGCCACGTTTGTCTCGAAAGCCGCGATCGGTGAGACAATTTGTGTGACTCAGGGTCAATTAAGTGGCGTATTGTGAATGTCCTCCAGAGATGTTTATATGGAAAAGGCCTTGACTTTTCTTTGATGTATTTTGCTGATATAAGAAACTCATGATAAACAAGGAGCTAAACTGTTGTAGCTTGTTGCATGGTTGTGCACAATGCAAGCATAGCATTTAGTGACTTAACTCCTGAGTTGTTCACACAGGCTATTTTTTATCGAATTGTTTTTTTTTAAATGGGGACAAGTCAATGTACTTTTCGGTTTATTGATTCAGTGTACTTTTCTGCTGTTATTTGTTTTCCTCATATATTGGCTTAAAGATGTATTAAAAACAGGTAAAAAAGGAAAAGAGTTCTCTTTGAAGAAAAGATGTTTTTGTGTGTGTTCTTGAAATGTCAAAAAAGGGGTGATTTTTGGAAAAGTGGTTACTGAAATCCAAAAAAAAGTTGTTTTTAAAGGTTGAATTTGTACCTGTTTTCATGTAAAAAAGGGAGTCAAAATTGCTTGAGAATGTACTTGAAACTACGAGAAAAGGGCCCGTATTTTTTGCTTGGCGAACGATCATGCGTTATACGCCCGCTTTGAATAGGAATGACACCACCAGGGTAGAGAACAATGTTACCATTTTACAAAGTCAAATTATGTTTTGGGTTCCATTTTACAAAAACCGATTTTCACTGATTTTCTGTTAATTTGAAAATCAATGAAAATGGCCCCATATCACAGCTCTAACGACCCCCCCCCCCATACCTGTGGAGAGATTATCAGTCACTGAGTCATGGAGTGTTCACAAAAAGTGGCCTCCACGCCCTGACTCTTCGTTGTTTACTAAAATTCGAGATTCGAGATTACAAACAGACAATGAACAGAACAAAACGGGATTTGAAAGCTAATAAGGATGTTGCCTTTGAAGGGATTAAGTATCATGTCCACAACGATTATTTTGTATTGCCAAAGAGGGCACTTTTTCACTTATACAAGTTTTTTGCGAACAGGCTGTAGATACCTGCTGTATCATAAGAAAGGGTTTACATGCATCGTGATGCTCTCGTTAGTCAAAAAAGGCAATGTTGGGGCAAAAAAGGTCCACTTTTGCCAAATACGCCCCTCTATTGTGAAAAGGTACACATTTTGGGGAAAGGTCCACTTTTGGAAAAATCCGCACCCCCCCCAGAAAAAATCCTGGTACGGGCCTGGGTAAGGTCGTAGAAACTTTTCTCTGAAACTTTGGGAAAAAACATGGCATAGATGGTCAGAAGAAAATTGCGACGTTATACGGTGCCTCCTGCAAATTCTGGCAGGCGACACAAAAATTTGAAGTAAATCTATGAATCAAGCCTAAAACCCATAGGAGGTCTTGGTAATATGGATTCGACTATGCAGTGTGATATAGTAGTTTTGTGTGAGTGCATATAAAAATGTTTTTTTTTCTTCTAGCAAATTGAAGGAACCAGAACTAAAATATTTTGTTGAAAATGAGTATTATGTAGCAATGTCATGTCACTGTAAAGGAAGCACAATTGAAGCACTGGCGCAATTGTAGCGGTATTTAGATTGACACGTCATAGCCGGGCAAAGCCCGGGCTATGGAGGATCAAGTGTATAGATATCCCGGTGGTTTTTCCACGCAAAAAAACTGTCGGGAAAACGTTTTGACCTACTTCACTTACCGATCCTATTGATTTAAATTTCATTCCCTGGGTGTTATTAACGAATATATAATATTAGGACAAAAATAAAGCAATAATGAGGTATTATATGGAAACAGTTTTCTCACAAGTTTCGATGTGATTAGAAGAGTGTTAGAATGTAATAATGGCAAAATTTTAGATACTCAGTGCCTTCAATTCTTTCATTTTGCGCGCCAGTCCAGTTACTGACACCCGAAACAAACATCCTCGTGAGTACACTGACATAAACTGACATCGTTACAAAATAAGAATCGGTGATTTTGGTAGGATTTGTAAGTCCCAAGGTGAGTATGAAAAGCCCAGTTTTAAAAATGCGTGATGGAACCCTGTAATTATATACTTAATCTCTGACCTAGTACACGACCACAACCCACTATGGAGTGTCTAGTCGAGCAAACCTCGACTATGTGGTAGCCGTTACCTTGGAACTTGGACTGAACATATGATAAAACATATGGGCATTCCACAAAGTGGGTCCGGGCATCAAAAATTGAAAATTCATTCTAGAATTATTTTAAAATGATAAGCTGAAGAATAATGCTGGGCCATTTCTACACTATAAACTTAATTAAGCTCTTTTCCCCGTTTTCCATAAAGGCCATTACGAATTTTGAAGGATGGATGGTATTTGTATGTTAATTTTCCTCCATTGACTTTACATGTAATGTAATGGTCCATGACATTTATGCTAATAGGTTTGGGACTCATACAGTAAAAAGGATTATATAGTGATACTTCAAATCCATTAGTTTAATCATAAGCATCACTTGAGCAGAAACAAGAATCTCAAACCACCGGCAAAATATGGCAAATGAGCGGCATGGATTACCATGCATCATGGACATTACATCGTGATAACTGTAATGCTCCATGACAGCATTACATGCACTACCTTTCAAACCCTTTCAGAGCAATGTAGACCCACATTGTCACTCCTTGAGTGCTTGCAAACTCGGGCTCAGTTAAGATGGCAAGTAAATCAACCAATCAGAGCCATTCAAACCATGAGAGCCACAAGTTTTGCATGCAGTGTGCAACAGGTGCTTGTAAGTTGATGCCTTCCAATACCCATCCCACCCCTCCCATTTCTCTACAACACCCATATGATCCCCCTACCCAACACCCATTTCCCTTAACAATACACCAACACAAACCCCTTTCAACACCCAAAATCCACTTCTCAATACCAAAAAATCCCCTTCCCAACACCACCATCCCCTTCCAAAAACCCAAATCCCCTTATTCCCAACACCCATATCACTCCACAACACCCATCTCCACTCCCAACCCCCATCTCCACTCAAACACCAATCTCACTCCCACACCCACGTACCCTTCCACAATACCCTAGCCCTTCCCAAAAACATCTAGAGATAAATTAAAAAAAAGACCCGTAAAAAAAAACCAGCAGCGATACTTTACAAAAAGCAAAAGGCCATAACAACAAGCTAAACTTCCACAACACCCAGGATCCCCTTACAAACACACACTCTCCCCTTCCAACACACTCCAAAAAACTCACATGACACAAAACCATCACACCTTCACAAACACCCATATCCTTTCCCCAATTCACTCATTCCCATTCCCAATTCAATCATTCCCTTCCCAAATTCACACATTCTCTCACTCCCAACAACCAATTTTTCCCATCCAAACACCAATCCTCCGCTTCTCAACCACCCCTTCTCTCCTCCACAACACCCCAATTTTTTTTGTTTTTCCCCCTTCCCCAGCACCATCTCCTTCACAACATTCACCTCAGATTGCTTTAAGGGATACAAGCGAACACTTATGTAGTGTAATTGGTTCAAGTAGTGGTAATATAAAATAAATGTAGTTGTGAAAAGACAAATTGACTATCTATAATATATATTGTCTTTTGGTATATTTATTTGCTTACATCAAATAAGAAGCACACTTTACATAGGTAGGCAGTATCACAGGTTTGTAATTGAAAAAATGCTAACAAGTAATCACTAGTTGCTTTGTAACTTTGGGCTCAGATTCACTCCTACCCACTACCAAAATTTCAAACACCATAGGAGAAATGTAGCCCCTGATATAAAAAAAGCGCACATGAATTGAGATTCCATTCCTCGGCGGCCATCATGATTTCCTATAACCCTAGGGCAATGCGGGAGGGTTAGGTGTTAAAAAGTATTTAAGATATGGTTTCAAATAGAAGTTGAAAGTTGCTGGTAATGTTTTAAAATCTTTCAGTGAGATCAAAGCAATCTGAAATATATTTTGGTCCAAATTAAGAAAAATGTCAGATTATTTGTAAGTTCAGAATTTTAATTATGAGTTGAGTTGTACAAATTGTCAAATATATTTTCAACCATGTTGTCTATATCCGCGACCCATTCCATTCTAACTCATGCTTGTACAGTGTAAAAGGTGTCATTAATTATGATGGATTTATACTTTTACTTTTAAGGAAGTGTAATTGCAATACACTGTTACCATAGAATTGCAAGGGACAACATAGCATCATTATGTAAGCAAAAAGTTAGAATAGACATTAGTTTTTGGAGAGCGTAATTCCATGACGCAAAAAGTTGTAATGTCCAGACGCTCTTATGAGTGCCTGCCCAAGTTGTGGAGATATGTTAACAATTTGGTTTAATATTCTTGTATTGTTAACCATACCCATTAACCCCCTATATTGCTTTGCTTTGAAATTAAAAATAAATGAACTATAAATTCAGAGAGTTTTGAGTTTGAACTCAATAGTGTGCAAAACATGGTTTTTCTGCGTAATGTCCAAGACGCTCATTTGCATAATCCTGATCGTATAATTAGCAATGGCTTCCTGCAAAAATTGATGAGAGGTACAATTTTAGCCCTAGCTACATAATCAATTAACAAACCCACAATACAGAGTTTATTAAATATACCACTAAAGCAGAACAAATTGTCCCATGTATGTCCATGACGCTGGAATCGCCCATATTGAACATAAAGCATGAATAGTATAGTGAGTGTTTAATCTGGTTCACAAGAGCTAGGCCTACCCAGCTAGCCCCCTAGTTATGCTTGCCTAACCTAGTCTCACTGGTCGAACCCCCATTTATGATCATGCTGAGCTTTGTTGAAAATGTATTAGACTGGACTTGCGGCCGGCCGAAGACAAAACAGAAAAAAAATGTGACAGTGGACCACACCGGAGGCTTCAGCTTTTGCACCCCACCACCAAAGATAGCACTGAAACACCAAAATTCCACTAGCCTAACTCGGGGGGAGCCAGTTCTCACATTAGGAGGTAGTAGGGTACGTGCCGCCTATAAGACCCTCCATTTTCAGGATGTAGAAGTAAATATAATTCAGGCCGTACTCACAGTCCGGCTACAAGGTAAGGAATAAGGCACTCAATCAGTTGACTCTTCACGCAACATTAGTTTCACGCTTATCCGTTATCGTTATGGACAGCCGGACTATGGCCCGGTCCGCCGTGGACTATAGTTGCTTTCAACACCGGCTCTTTTTCAGTTCCAGTGGACCCCCATTTTAGGACCCCATTTCAGTTCCAGAGACCCTCTTTCATTGCAAAATCCAAATCTTCTACCCATTTGAGGAAAATGGCAGCTTATTTCTGAAATTTTGGAAAATCTTTCAGGTGACCCCTTTCTTGGTCTCAAGATCAGCTCTGCGCCTCCAATTTTTGAATACGGGCAGCACATTACCTTCCCCCAAAAAAGTTTAGAACTTCCTTCCCCCCACCCCCAGGCCTAGCTATGCGAATTAAGCCAACAAGGTAGTACCATAAGCCTTAGGGTATGATGGAGGAATTAAACATTTGAAAACAAAATCGAATTTAATTCACACTTCATGACTTATCAGTGTTTGATTTCATCAGACATAGTTAGCATAGCAGCCATGGCCATGATGGCAGGCCATTTGCCCGGCCCACGCTAGTTACAACACACGTATAGCATGATTGGGCAGAATCATCCATTGTCAGATTTTGGTCCGCAAACTTCCTTTACGAAAAGGAGACCACCGGGGCATCAGGATTTTGTAAAAGTCCATATCATAATTGTTCGACTATTTTGAAGAACTGGAATTCAAAAATGGTGAGACGGGGGTTTTATTTTCCACCCCGGCTCATTTTCATCGGAATTTTTTGCGTTTTTTGCGGTGTATTTTGCGGGTGTACAGGTATGTGGCACAAAATTACTCATTATTTTTCTCCCAAACCAATTACGCAGAATAAAAACGGTGCAACAGCATAACATATAGCATTTATGTTTTCCACAAACCTTGTAGTCCGATCGTGCTTAGAAAAATTATAATTTAAGATTTTGTCGGTCAACTCGGTTTGCTTTTTCGCAACTTGTTGTGACGTTTCTTAAAGTCCAACTTCCGGTTATCTGAAAGCCGGTTCGCGCAGCGTCTTACGGTTTGTTCCTGTTAACCTCGGCCATCGCCATCTAGGCCCATCGCCAACTCGGCCAATTACCACTTCGGACCATTACCAAATCGGGCACAAATATGCTCCACCTCGGCCCATTGCCACCTCGGCCCCCCGCCATCTCCGGCCCACGACAAAATCAGCTTAGTGTTATTGTATGCTTACTTCAGGTGTTTTGTGTGTGTGTGTTTTCTTTTGTGTGTTCTTTTAACTAAGCCTACAGTAGTATCGTTGATTCCTATATATATATATAGAACCTCATTTTGGTTTGATGGTCACTATAGCACTATCCCAAGTACCGTGCTAACTAGGCTCTCAGTCGATCATTTACTTGTGTCCTGCTCAGTGTACCTTTGAAAGGGGTGTGACCCGATTTAAGTTATAAATATTTCATCTTGATAGAATGGACCTTCCCGACAAACACACATTTTCATAACATTTTTCAAAGGTTGGGATTAAATTTACGAAAAACAGGTTTGCTAATGTTTGTTGAAACATTAATAGTTATCAAACGTTTTACAATGTTTTTAAAATGTTGTGCTTTTAAAAATGATTTTCGGAAAACACATTGCCAATTAATTTGTAACTTTTTATCAAACATTTAAGACAACATTTCAAAAATTACCGCCAGTAGCCAGGAATTTAGGTGGGAGGGTGCGGAGGGGGGTTGCGGTTTGCCGGAAGCGGACCTTTTGTGCACCAACCAAACCCAATTTTTTCAGCTCGCTGGGCTCGCTGGTTGCCCCAATTTTTTCCACGTCAGAATCCAAATTATGAATTTGAAGGGGGGGTGGGGGGGGGGGGGGGGGGGGTTGGAGGGGAAATGTCTCATCGCAGCGTTCAAAAACAGTTTAATACCACCAGCAATGCGTAAACACAATAGTATTAAACCGGTATTATTCATATACCTGCAGCACAAAACCCTTACAACAACAAAATTAGGCAAGCGACAAACTTTGTCATCACAAAGCGGACCTTCAAATGACAAGGGCCCTTAAACATCAAAAAGCGGACCCTATATGTCATTTTTTGGGGGGTCGTCGCCACCCCCCGCCCAACAACCCCCCCCCCCCCCCCCCCCCCCCCCCACCCCCCCGTAACCCCCCCCCCCCCCCCCGGGTTGTCGGTTCGGCCCTTGCATGTGAACATTCTACAAAATATCAAGCTTTTTGGGGGGTTTTTATGAAATATATCAGAACATTTGTAGAACGAGTAAATGTTTTAGAGATGTTGATTCTGAAAAATGATTTTCTTGTGACATCTTTTTCCTATGTTTTCAACCCGTTTTTTTTAAAAATGTTACCCAAGATGTTGTTTATCTTGATTGTTTTGAACATTTTGCTTTTATCCAAATGTTATTGTTTTAAAAAAATTGAAACCGTAAAATTGTATGGATAATCACCTTATGAACATGTTTTAATTAATAACTTTTGCTGTGATATGTTTTCAAAAATGTTGGCCAAACTGGTGAAAAGGTTATTAAAACGTTCTTTCAGTGAAACAGTTAGGAAAACATTTTTATTATTTTAGTTTTTTTGTTTTTTTGATTTTTTAGATTTTTTCGTTTTTTTGGAAAAAAATTTTATGAAGTTAGGAAAAAATTTTATGATGTTAGGCAAATTGTAGGATAGTAGGCAAACTTTAGATGTTAGGCAACATGGACATAATTTACCGCAAGTTAGGCAAACATTTTATGCTGTTAGGCAAACATTTTTATGTTGTTAGGCAAACATTTTTATTAGTGAATATACTCTTGAATAGGACCATTTTTATGTGTCGTGTGTGAAATTTTTGTGAAATTTAAAATAGTCATGAAGTGATGGGCCACTTTAGTTCTTTTTTTTTAAAAACGAGCAAAATGAATAACTCGTGCAAGGTTTTCATGTGTAGTTGTACCCTTGTCGTATGATGGCGACATTCAAACTATAGATAACTCGCCGCAATTGTTTTGTTTACTCGATATTCGCTTGAAAAGTGGCAATTTACAAATGCAATTAGAATTTGGAATATGTCGATCAGCTCAGTTAAGGGTTGGCAGTGGGTGGGGTAACGTAAATGGCGCGGAAATTGAGTGGGTTGCGGTTAAAACTGCACACTCTCAACCTTGAGTTTAACTAAGGTGTCGATGGAAGGATAGTTAGCCCCTATGCCTATACCTCACCGGTCCTAGTGGGCTAGTCATGCTAGTGTTTATATAATTCTGCTGTAATAAGCATATTGTGGGGACTGGCATGACTGGATGCCCATGGACACCAATCAAACAAATTTTGGAGGTGGTTTGTCAATGATAACAAAAGTCTAAGTCCCAACCTTTCTTCTTTTTCTTTATAATTTCTAAAGACAATCTACTATAATTCTGCATTTTTTATATTCCTGTCAGTAAACGCATATTGTCGATGTATCTTTGCGAGAACGTGCGAGAGTCGATTCTCTTGGATTCTCGCCAAATTCTAGCCCTGAAAATTAACGATTCAAACTGATCAAACATACGCATTGAGAATCCCAGAAGAATTATCAACACCCAGGATTACTATCGATTGTGACACAGCAGATTGAGCAGACTGAAAGTGGCTTGAGTTACGTGAAGTAATGGAGAATATGACTAATCGGAAACACCAACGAAAACATACGCATAGAGAAAAAATGTAATTTTCGAGCTAACACCCCCCGATGAAGTTAGATCGAAGTTAGAATAAATCGGGGGTTAAGAGCGATAACCGCTAGCATGATAGTTATTGAGGATTTTTTTGTTAACGTCTTTTCATTTGTTAAAAATACACTCTGCTAACAAAATTTGGTTTTCAAACAAAGAACAACTATAAACTTGTCTGAAAATCTTGTAAGGGGTGTCTGATCTTCACGCCCTGCGGTAAATGAGACACCCGCTATTTGCCCATCAAAATATATCACTCGTAAATGAAACCAAAAATTTAGGTTCGCTCATTGCTGGCTGAAGTTATGGACTTCTAAACCAAAACGTGGACCTTGGCAAAAATGTCAAAACGTGGATACGCATGAGATTTCTTGAAATCCTCAACTCAATAGGGAATAGGCTTTATGCATTTACGCTTACTGAATTCTAAAATGTCGGGCCTAATATCCCAAGGGGCTTAAATGATGCATCACTATGATTCCTGGCATTTGTTTTCCGTAGTCCCAATTGGCACGAACAGGAGAACTAGAGGACAACTGCTTAATTGGTAACTGATATAGAATAAAAAGGACAAAAGTAAAATGAAGGGGAAACCATTTGGTATTGTACTCATTACAATAGTCAACGATATCAGGACTTTAAATCAGACTTTTTTTTTTTTTTTTTGTTAAAATTTCGTGACGAGCCGAATGCGCCTTAACAGGCGCATCCAGTCGAAACGATTACCCATTTATGAACCTGGCTCCGAGGTTATGGGTAAGCTTTAGTATTATTGTATATTTTCGTAACGAGCCGAATGCACCTGAACAAGCGCACCAGTCGAAGACGATTACCCATTATTGAACCTGGCTCCGAGGTTCTGGGTAAGCTTATAACATTATGTATATATTTGTATATTTGTATAATTTTCGTAACGAGCCAAATGCGTCCAAACAGACGCACCAGTCCAAACGATTACCCATAGTGTGAACCTGCACCACAGATTCTGGGTAAATTGTAAGTCTGAAATAGTCGTACCATTTCGTGATAAATCGAATGTGCCAAAACAGACGCACCAAATGATCAGATCAGTTCCGTTCCTAAATTTTATTCAGTCGGCAATCTTTGTGATTTAGGAAAAGATTACTTACCACAACCTGAATGAATTAAAAAGAAAAGCATCAATACAATGAACAAAAGATACTATCTCTTTAAAAATTAGTTCGATATAATAGCATACTTAAATATGTATTATTATTAAAACTGGCTTACTAAGTGTTATCCACTGCTGTGATGATGAAGTTCAAATAAATTTGATTGATTGGTTGAATGATAATGAATAGATCATAGACTAATGAGGGTGCTATTCCCTGTCAACACTCGAGATGTGCACCGCAGCAATTCATGGATTTTTTTTTTCGGTTTTGGTGTGAAATGATAGATATTGATAGAAATGAAAATCCCCCCGAAATTTTATGAAGCTTCATAACCGACCTTTTTCGTTCTCCCCGCAGGAGCCTTCAGAAATTTGGGGGTCACCATCAAAATGCTGTGCGATGCAAAGACAATTTTTAGAGGAGGGCCATAAACTGTAATGGAACCTCCCTAACTTTGAAAATCACTACTGGATACTTTTGTTGGTGTATAATTCAAATCTGGCCTAACAATGTGAAAGCTCCTTTACTTTTAAAGCTATTTCGGTGTAAAATGCATATTTTTCATCTGGACCAAGTTTGGGGGGGGGGGACAACTCCATTAAGTACACAATATTTTTAGTGGGCCATTTTTTGTTATCTGAGTCACACTGCAGTAATTTCTACCATTAATGGGATAATCACATTAGGAAGTAATGAGTGAGTTACAGTCTATTGAAAAATCCTAATTTTGCATTTTGACATCGAGGCCCCCCTGAAATTCATCATGTTTACATTCGACATCACTCCATCTACTTTCAGATAGTTGACGATAACTCATCACAAGAACTATTCTTGAAAGCACAGCTTTTGGTGTCTTGATGTCTTCATTGTTTTCAGCACAAAACACTTTTGCTGATATCCCCATAGAATGTATATGGTGATATACACTGTGCATGTACAATGACCTCTGGGTCACGTATACCTTTGTGTGGTAACTTTGAGTGTGTATTTTGTTGTGAAAAAATAAAGCAAAAAGCCAAAGCTAGTTCCTTTCAAGGAAAGTTGTTGATGATCTATCTCAACATATCTGAAGTAGAGGGTGGTGTCCTATGTCCACATTGGTTTTCAGGGGGGTCAAAATGTGTCAAAAAAGTCAATCACCCATTTTTCAAGGGGCTGTACCTCACTTATATTACTTGTTTGATGGTTTTCATAATTGTATTACTGGGTGAACGTTCTAACTATGTACTCTGATTGATCAAAAGATGGACAGTAAACTTTTCTTACTTTTGGAGTTATGACCCCCAGACTTGGCCCCGAATGAACAAAGGCGGGCTTATTTAGGCCTCATTAAACTCTAAAATAAACACGCTAAATGGAACTTCCTGATGCCAGATTTGAATCTCTACACCAAATATTCAACAAACGGCCGATCTTTCTCATGTGGTAGCCTATATGGCAACTACAAACCATGCCTACCGCGGCAGCTAGTGCACAGTACACACTGGGCTCATTTGCGAGGCGGTAGCTGCAGATAGGGCTACTGAGTACACAGTTACGAACGGTACACCGTAATGTGGTACTCTGCTTACCTACCCCAATGCTACCCCTGTATTGCCCACTAGTGGAGAGAAGGTGGTGTTGAGTAGACAGTACCCGAGTAGACACGCAACTACCACGTACTAAAACCACCATTTTGAGAGTGGATGAAATTTCAGGACAAATAGGGTCGCTATACACTTGTTCTCTGTTTAGCCTTTTTGAACGTTTTTTTAGGAAAATCATTACGAAATGTAAATCGGTCTCATCAAAACCCCCATATTCCCGCTCTTTTAATACAAAATGCAAATATATGCCAAAATATCTAAAAAAACAAAATTGGCCATGAGAAATAACCGCGCCGCCGCGATGCCGGTGTACCCACGTACTACTCTCCACGACGTGCAGACGCCGCGCTGTGTGTACACTATCCTTCTATGCGGCAAAAATACCTGGAATCCTGGCCGGCGATGTACGTCTGTGGGTAGGTAATCCATGTCTACTCGGTGGTAGCTTTGTGGTAACTACCATGAAGAACATTGCCCGTGTTACCCATAGATAGGGATTTTCAAAGTTGTGGGGGCTCCATTTACTAATCTGTGACCCCTTCACCATAGTCTTTCACATTGGGCAGCCCACTTTTAATGGTGACCCCCCCTAAATTTCCAATTGCTCTAGCGGGCCGGAGAGAAAAACAACTGGGACTATGGCGCTCCAAAATTTCAGGATTTTCATATCTACATCAATGTCTACCACCACACTTAAAGCGCAAAAAAAATCCAATGAGTGCTGCGGTGTGGCACATCTCGAATGTTGAAATGGAATGGGCCAGAAGGATTTTAATCACAAAAACACGATTGGAAAATCCCCCGAAAGGGAAAGTAAAAACAACTTACCTAACGGTAGTAGCGTGCTAAAAACATCGGCGTCATTACAGGATGTCCCAAATGGGACGAAAATAGGAAGTGGAAAGGGTTGGGCGGTTTTCTCTTTAGGGCTTAGGTGTTTTGGGCCCGGGATATGCTAGCGGTTGTTATACTTTGATAGGTATCACATTCACTCAGGAGCGAATGCAATCCTAGTAAGATCCCCATCAGGTAATGTATTTTAAAATCGTAGCTAACACCCAATGTTACATGAACTTTTTTATGCGCATATGTAAAGACTTCATACCAGATTCAATTGAATGGATTGTCGTTAAGTCTGAGACACGCTATCGATTCCTTTGTTGGTGTCAATCAAAGAACGGAATATTTTTACGTGGTCATGAACATCGAGGCTGGGTGAAGAGGAGGATTAGGACGCATTTTAATTAGTGTTAGTTTGTAGAGTACCAAAATCTCTAAAAATACCTAAATGATTGGACTAAGCTGTCAAATATATTTCTGGAACAAGCACGAATAAATTGTAAAGTATCAGATTTTCTAATATCCCTTCAGTGACGTAAGAAAATTTGGTGCGTAAATAATAATTAATGTATCATTTTCTTAGGGTTGAATGCTCAGGTTGTATAGTTTGGTGGTTTGGAATTTTATTAAGTGCATTTGCCTTGTAATATTTTTTAGTGAGAAAAGGGACATTTTGGTTTCGTTGCCCTAAGGCAGAAGGGACACATAGGGATCACTTTGTCCACTGTTGTTGTTTGTAGTGTGTTGAGATGCTGTTGTTGATGTCTTGTGTGAAAAAGGGTTAACATTTGCATTGTAATATCCAACATACCTTTGATGGATTTTCAACCAAACTTGGTCACAGGTGCAACACATGCATCCCCCCACTTGTTGATGAGGGCAAGGTCAATGCCAAGGGTCAAAGGTTCATGTGAGGTCAAGTTGTTCAAAATAGGACTAAAACTTGTAAAAATTGACCTCTCATTAAAAGTTTGAAGTTCAATTGGAACCAAACTTGAATCATAGGTGCAACATGGGATCCCTCATTTGTTGATGAGGTCAAAGGTCACCATGCCAGGTCAAAGGTGGTCAGTGGGGCAGTGGTAAAAGGCTGAAAATGTAAAATTGACCTCATATGAAAAGTTGATGAAGTTAACTTGGAACCAAACTTGAATCATAGGGGAAACAATGGGAATCCCCATCATTTTGTTGATGAGGTCAAAGGCACATGCCAAGGTCCAAAGGTCATGTGAGGTTCAAGTTGTTAAAATCGGCTGAAAATGTAAAATTGACCTCATATGAAAGTTGAAGTTCAATTGGACACCAAACTTGAATCATAGGTGCAAAATGGGATCCCTCATTTGTTGCTTGAGGGTCAAAGGTCACATATCAAGGTCAAAGGGTCATGTTAGGCCTATCATTCAGAACCGCGAAGGCAGGCGACACAAGCGGTCCGGGAACCGTTTGTTATTTTTTCAATTATGGCTAATCTTATTCCGGGTTCATCGTGACATCAAATTTCTAGTGTACTCATTGGGTAAAGGCATAAAACTTTCAGAATGGAATTAGAACCGTCGACACGCCCCGAAAACTTTTAATGCAACCTGACATGAATAAAAAAAACCTCTATGGTCTTATTTTTAAGTTGCCTGTGACTGACATTTCCAATTAAATTTCCAAAAGAAAGGAAAATTTGGTTTTTCTTTTTGGGGATTTTATTAGTTGTCGAACGTCATCATATATGTTTTTGTGATTAAAAACATAGGAAAAAATACCAACATGGTAAGTTTTGAACGTGAATGCATGATGTTGCAATCGGCCATACAGAAGCATTACTGGCATTGCCGTGCACGACAGAAAAAATACTAAAGTCGTTCTTCTTAAACAGACACTTTTTCGGTT
>JAMKCH010070847.1:0-16901 GCA_023653785.1 Ophioderma brevispina
TAAAAAATATGTGTTGTTTTTAATTGAACCCCAAAACATGGGTATAGACCAAAAAATAAACCACCTTTTGCTTCTAGGCCAATTGGCTGAGCAGTTAAGACCATCACATGCCTAAAGGTCATTGACCGTTGACCTTGAATCTGAACTCTAACGCAGCAACTTGAAGGCCGGACAAATTTTTACAAGAGTATTTTGGCTGTTTTTCATTATAGATTGGTAATGTTTTTGTTTGTTTTGATATTGTAACAACAAACGACGAATTGGCTTAATTATGTTGAGAAAACGGGGACAAATTTTTAAAAATTTGCTTTCTATTTTGAAAGATATGATGACTTCATTTGTAAGCCTCAAGGCTGTTTTTATTGTGTTTATTGACCCCCAAACATGTGTAATAGACACCATCTTTTTGCTCTAGGCCCCAATTGGATGAGCAGTTCTAAGACCCTACATAGTCTGTAGAAAGGTCCTTGACCTTTGACCTTGAATATCTTACCAACGCAGCAACTAGAATCGGGAACATTTTTTGGTAAGTATTCATATATAGGCCCTACAGAAATATACAAAGTCCTTTTATTAGAATTTTTTCAAGTTGTATAGGACATGTGTCATATACGCCTCTACTATCTTGTCTGTCGGTCGCATGAGACTAAAAAAAAAGTACAAGACTCATCTGAATGTTGGTATACTGTTTATGAAGGCAGTGTTTGTTTGATATTGTTTTGCTGAGAAGTGTGGCCAGGGTATATAGTAGCAGTACAGGAGTATCATGGAGGTCCATGCTGCACACAGATGCCTCACATAAGGTGCTAAGCAATGAAACAGTCCTAGATCAAATGTAAGTATAACATATTTATGGCTCTTCCCCGTAAAACCCCAGCTTAAAAATCCCAATTTATTATTTTGTTTTGGCTTTAAAAATTACTATACTCGGAGTATAATTGTTTGAACTGGTTCGAACAATCTGCTGCATGTGGCATGAGAGTCGCACTGCTGTAAACAGCGCGTAAACACAAAGATCAAATAGGGCACGCGTAACGCCCGTGTACTGTTCGCACACACTGGTACTGCATACGCTTAGTTTCAAACAATTATTACGTGGTCGACTATAATTTAGCAATGATGATTAAAGCTCTCTCTAATTGCCATGTATATGTTTCAAAAAGAAGTGAGGAAATTTTGCAGATGGTTGTTAATTTGGTTTTCATTCTCAAACCATATCCGTATTTCAAATCACTCCCCTTTTTTTGCCCTTGGTAACTGATTGTTTAATACTAAAAAAAAAAAATTTTCTGCTGCAAATGAACCATTGAAAGGTATCACACATTTAAACTGATTTGTGATTACTGATCTTCTTGTTCACAAGAACAGGCGCGAGTTACATCGGCGCTTTAGAAACACTTTCAGGAGGGAGTGTACTCGGCATATAGTTGGTAGCATTGTGATGACCAGATACAACAACAGAACGTATCGTATTGATGACATAGCCTGGGATAAGAACCCCAGGGCAACTGTTCATGGTAACCATAACAACGAGCGATGAATTTGCAGAGTATTACAAGTAAGTCAAGTGTGGTGTGTTGTGTCTTAAAGGTGTGCAAAACGAGAAGATTTTGAGGCATCCAATATTGTGCTTATGTCATTTTCAAATAGATTAGATCCTCCATAGATATTTCCGACCTTGTATTTTGCAACAGAAAATGTCATAAAAAAGAGAAAATTAAGTGATTTTGATTTTTCAAACAAAATTAAAAAAAGCAAAAAACTTAAAAAAAAAAGAAAAATTCCGCAAGATCCTAATAGAAATTAGAAATTTTAAAAAAAGAAAAAACCTAAAAAATTAAAAAACATTTTTCAGTTTATTTCTTTCAGATGGGGATATATTTGTTGGAAAGCTTTACACAAACCGGGGGGCAAAAATTCAGGTGCTTTTCAATTTTTTTATAGGGGCAGTGGATAGTTGAAATCTCTTGTTGCAAGCCCTTTAAGGGGGTGTAATTCTATTTTTTAATAAATAATCTGCATTAGTAAATCAGAAACCCCTAATTAAATTTTTTAAAAAAAATACAGCATTGGCAGAGAAAGCGCGTGTAATTCTGCTGCTCTGCTGTGCCCGTCGCAGTTTGGGGACAAAAGGTCACATAGGTCATGGACAAAGGTCATATGAGTTCAAACCATGGGACACTACCCAAAGAACCATTGCATCCATGTGAGAGTCAGCTTTAAAGCCGATTTCAAAGCTTTTTTTTATATGCTTTCAAAGAGTCAACAATTTTAGCTTTTTTTTCTTCATTTTCAGCCGGATTTTGAACCCTCCTTCAACAACGCCAGTTACATGTATTTTCAGCGTTTTTAAAAGCTATTTTTTTTTTTTCAAAACCAAACCCCCACTCACAGAGTCTGACATATGTGGGAAATAGTGGTCATATGTTTATCGGTTATCCAGAGTGACCCCAGAGAACGATTAAACAATACAAAAACGCCACTAACCAAAGCAATTCCTATTTTTCTCCCTGCTTTGCAGACGACACAACTGATAGTCTGATTTATCTCCAGCTTAGGTGTTGAGCCGTGTTCCCACACCCTTGTTCCCCTCCAATCATTTTTTTTTATTTTTAACACCTAACAGGAAAGACCCTATGAGAAGGACAATCACAGACTTGGACAACCACTGTTTATTAGCAGAAGAACCAAAGAAGTCAGAACAGAGACAACAAAGAGGGGAAGACATCTCTCAGAAAACATCTGCTGTTTTTGAATAGATTAAAATCATTTTCTGTGCATGGTACAATTCCTCTTAATATCCTCCTCCAGCACAATGTGTTGGAGGGCCTTATTTGTACTGGCAGATAGGGCCGGGCTGGTGGGCAAATGGTGGGCGGGGGGCCCGGATTGAGCACAAAAACATTTATCCACCACCTATAGACTAAACCGATTACTCACTGAACTTCTAATGGGGGGGGGGGGGGGGGGGTGGCAAGGTGAAGAACATGATGAGGCGGTCGCTTTGTACTTTTTTTTTGAACAGGTTATGGATAATTAATGAGCTCATTTTGCATATTTTGAAGAAAAAGCATTAATCCACTCTACAGAAAACCTATTTACTCAATGACTTCTAATGTGGCAATGTGCCGGGTGATAAAATGACCATGTCATGTGCTGCATACTTTTTGAACATATTTATAAATTATATGCATATAATAATGAGCTCATTATTTTCAATAGTGTGATTAAACCACTTTGTGGGAGCCATCTTAAATACGCCAAATCGTGTAATCCTTGTTCTCTCTCCGATAGAAGTGCTGCATTATCATGCTTTTTAACTTACTAATTGCTACATAAATAAAATAGTGCAGTGATAACCGTGGTGCATAACAATTCACTATCTTGCCTTTCAAGGGAGGCTTGGAGGTTATCCTCCTTGCCTCATCCAGAGCTTGCATGTACTATACCGACTATCAGAGATATGAGAGCAATTTTCAGAGTCAGAAGGTAACCTTAATGTGCGTTTGTTTGGCATACGAGTAGATGGCGATGATTTTCCCCGTCTTGGTCTTGTTTGAATTGAAATGAGATTTTACTAGAAATATAGATTTTTAAAAAGAAAAAGACATTTAAGAAAGAAATTTTTATTTAAGAAACAAAATCTACTTATACTTTCAAAAATTGTGCACCTTTTTATAGTAACCTTTTCCAAATAAGATATTGATCCCCAGAAAGCCATCAGTTATAGTAATGGGTCATCACACGCTACTGTTGGGCACAGCACTTATAAAAACACACATAAATTTTTGCCTTTGCTAATGCTGAGAGCTGGGAGTTTCTAACCGTTTAATTAATTTCCTATCCGTTTACACGGTCTGTATTTCCGTTCGTTTAAACGTTTTAAAAAAAAACAAAAAACTGTAAAAAAAAATTAAAAATAATAACAAAAACAAAAAAAAAAAAAAAAAAATAAAAAAACAAAACCGGTCATAACAAGTTTTAAACAGACTACTGCCGAATTTTGCGCTTCCATCCTTTCCCACGCAAATGCAATTCTTTTTCTTGCACCATAAATCTGGTTTTTTTTTTTTTTCGAATCCGATACCCGGCTTTGCATTTCAATCATAAATATCATCTTGAACCATAAAATTGCTGTTTGGTGTATCTTATTTGTACTTACCTATCTTATGTTTAAAAAATCTCAAAATAAATCCCAAGATCTCCAAAACGACGAATCAATGTGGGAGCTTCCATTAAGCGCTGTCATTTGTCATTTTAAAAATTTAAAACCTTTTTTTTTGTAGATCCCTTCCTTAATTGACGCAACCAACCGCATAATTGGGGCCGTGTTATGCGGGGTATAATTAATGCCAAAGTCGTTCCACTCACGTACAAGAAAGGCCTTGTAAACGGGGGATTTCCTTCCCTGTTTTTTTCCGTAAAAGGTCGTAAACCATTTCTAGAAGAAGCTTTGGAACTGTTAACTTTACTTTTCACTGACTGGCGGGTAAATTTTGGTGAAAATTTGACTTCAACAATTAAAAATAATACTGAACAAAAAAGGTTAGTAAGGGTTTTGCTGAACGTTAAACGGTAGTGAATTTTTCTAAATGTGTAGTGAGCCTTCCGTTCACGGTGGAAACGTTTTAACAAAAAACGGATACACGTCACAGCACTACAGAAGCAATTACTGGGCAAGCAACTTATGAATGTTTGTGAGCATAAAAGGACACTCATCGTGTTATGTTTATTTAAACCTATGGAAACTTTACCCAAAGTTCATTTGAAAAGGTCTTATAATGTCACATTAATCAAACAGAGCAGATCTCCTTGTGCATTTGTGGGGCTACTAATTTATGAAAAATACAGAAGCTTCTGTTCCAGCTGGTGAGTGCCAATTAAACTAATGATAATAGCAGCTTGAACACTTGCATATGTTTAACAGTAATTGGAAGATTATTTAATAAAATCTTTGCCGACAACAATTCATCCTCTTGAAGGGATTCTTTGCCACCCACACCCGTATCACCCCTGAGAAGAGACACCAGGTGATGTTTGCCAGTAGGTGGACAATCCAATTCAAAGTAACCCAGTAATGCCTAAAAAACTCAAACCAACTGGTGGGCATTACCCTTGACGAGAATTCTGTCTGTTCTGTCTGCTCCTGCCGGTTCCTGTAGTAATGAGGACTAGAATTGTACCAGCATTGCTACTCCTGTATGTTTTTTTTCATCTTAAGCTAGAGTTCTGTCATGATAGCGGAGATGCCACCATTTTTAGATTTGTCGTTCAGAATTTTGTTGTTGTTGCAATTTGCAATTTTGGCCAAAAAGTTAAGTTTTTCCTGGGGGGATCGAATCTTTAAAACGTCTAACTCAAAAAAACTTCTGCTGGGCATTGTGTCCGATACCAACACCTCAGACCATTAGAATATTTTTAAATGTTTTTTATCCTGTGTGCCATCCTTTGTGTTTTAGGGTTGGGGTGTTTTCGGGGGTCGAGCTTTTTGGGTATCCGCCCGATGTTACATTCCCTGGGAGGACATTCACCAATGAGTACCCAAGATTTCCATCCCCCTTCTCCCCCCTATTAAATTACATTCTTAGTACTCACAACTAAACTTCAAAAGTTGCTGATTAAGAAGCCAAGTTCAGGCCCGGGTGATGGAATCACATGATTTTTAAAATATTTCTGGTTCTGCCAAGTATCATTAAACTCAACTTCTGGAATCCATCATCATTTCTTTTTCTTACTAACAATATATCCATTAATAGTGATGGATCCAGGTCGCTAGTGCAGCTGATCTTCAAAACCAATACAAATTCTGTGTGTTACCTGTTAATGACTTGTGCCTCGATATTCTGTTGTGACTTTAGTAAGCAGTCATATTTACCCTAAGTAGTAAATACTAACCTTCAAGTCTGTTTATGATATAGTGTTTTAATATAATTAAAATTAATACCAACACATGCATGAGAACCGAGATCTGTTTATAATTTGTCAAAAAAACGCAATACACCACAGCAAATCACTGACAATGCCATATTGTATAATATATAAAAAAAAATATACCGTTTTTAGAAAACCTTGGTCCATTGGATGGGTTTCAAGATATTCAAGTTGGTTTTGCCAACTGCCCTTCTAATTGTACGGTTAAGTACACAAAACACGAATAATTTCCAAAAACATCATCCAGCTCATTATGTCATAATAAAATATTGAACCAAATGACAAGAAATGAACATGATGAACTAAATTGATGACATTTTGTGGAATTGTTTTGGATTTAGATGCATTTTTTTAAGGTTACTTAGCCTGCTTTTAAATAAGCAGTAAAGTGGATGGATGACTGATGTAAAATCATGTAAATGGAGAAACAAGTAAGAGTATGTATTTAATTTCTGTTCTGTCTGCTGATATAGGATATTTTAAATACTTTATATTAATAGTCAGGAGGAATGGTGGGCACAGGGTGGAAATGGGAAGTACAGACTTTTTGTGTAGTTATTGATCATTTGTCAATGATGACCAAGCTAAAATAATTCTGGAGGGTGTGCAAACCTTTTGTCCAGTGCATTTTCTAGAAAATCCATAATGGCGGCTATCACTTCACCTCTCAATTCAATTCAAATGGCCCATTATTTTTAATTCAATAGATCAGGTTTTTTATTGTAAAGCACAAGGAATCTTTTTGACGGGTTATATTTGATGTGATTTGATCACAACATTACCATTCAAATCCAATATTGCCACCCTAAAACCAATATGCCCCCGAAATCATTCAATTGATCATAACTCATCAGGTATTTGGATGGAGGCATTAATTTCCTGCGCTCTATACGCAGTAGGAACCCATATGCTTCTGACATCAGTGTGTTTAACAAAGCCTACCAATCAGAATGGAACGCCAATATGGCTTTTTTGTTTGCCTTTAATAAGATCTTCTTTAAAACCTACAAATTTCCATAATTCCAATAATATAATTGACCGTCATTTTTGATTTTAAGCATGTTTTTGTTAAACAAATATACCAGATAATGAGTTATTAATGTCCAAAGACAAACATCTCCATACTTTTGATTTAAAACTTTTAAATTAAAAATACTCATTTTGGGTGTTTTAAAAAAAAAATATAAAATTAAAAAAATAAAAAAAAACAAAAAAAAAACTAAATACAATACAGTGTTCGTAATTTATAGGTTTTAAAAACCAAAGAAGTAAAAACCGCAGCCACAATTGGCCCACTATCTTAACATTTTTGCATGTTTAAAGAAAACAGAAATTCCAGATAAAGAATGTCAAAAACCAAAAAAATTGTCAAAATACTTATCCTATACCTTAATTTACAACTAACAAACACCATTATAATAATAATAACTATTGATAGTAAGTACATCTAATACAACATATAAATTAGGTTTATTAAACATTGTTTAAAGGCGGATGACAAGATTTAAGTACTTACTACTCCCCCCCCCCCTTGAATTTTAAAAATGTCCATTACAGAGAAATGCCAGTTTAAGGTTTTCTAGTGATCAAATAAAGACAATAACATGCATCTACATGAAGTGTAAAGCATAAGCATGCATGTTAGACAACTGGAATTAAGCCCCTAAACTGCAAAATGTGCAGAAACACTTGACATGTCCTGATGCGTTTGGAAATGCATTCTAGAGGGTTAAAGTAACATTTTTGTCAGATCGTGTTCATTGTAACAGATTTTGAACACCTGCCAGAACACGTTTGTTAGGTGTTCAGCATGTATTCAAGTAGCGTAAATAGGTTTAATGGATTGAGGTTAGATCATTTAATTGATTCGAGAGCATATTTGACTTTTTGAGCAGCCATATTTGGATTTTTGTGGCAAGTAATGATAAAATTACTTACCAACCACTTTCTCGTGCTTAAAACACAAGGTTGCGAAAGGTGAAACCGGAGTTACCGAGAGATATTTGTTCCATACGAAGTACTTAAGGGATTTTAGTGATTTTGTGTGGCCATGTAGCAGCCATATACTACTGGTTTTCAAAAATGCATGTAACAAATTTGCACGACCCTCTCAAAAATTATTGCTTAGGCTAATGAACTAAAATCTAATCAATAGAAAAGTCTGTACTCCATTTTTCCAACCTTCCAGGCTGTGTGCCCTAGACTTTCCAACTGACTATAAAAGCAAATTTAGCCAAATCTACTTGCCCTACTGATTACTCCTACAGCTTAAAATTAAAATTACGTCAGATAGCCGGCACCAAGTTTACCTCGAAAATTCAGCCCTGTTTGTGATACCCCGTTGCATTCACACTTGTGTTTCGATCAGGATGTTGCCGTAATGCATAATGCTGTGACTGTTCCGGGGGGAGACATGCATTTCATGGCGGAACAACTTAAAAAATGAAAAATTGTCATTGTTGGTCCAACTTTAGACACTGAAACAGGACATAAACTACTAGGATTTGTCTTTTTTTTTTTGGGCACATTTTTTCCGGTCCTTTTTGAAAGTAATGAACGCCAATACCTCAATGGGAAAACTTTTATCTTGGTAATGAAATGTATTCAATATTTTTTTTTTTTTGTTTTTGTTTCTTTTAAATCCTATAAATTTTTAGGCCATATAATATCATAGAACATTAAACACATACAGACAAATATTAAGTTGATCTCAACCATAACACAATTAAATTAATTCTTTGAACCTTTTTCTTAACACCTGCTCATTCATATGTCCACACATTCTTTAAATTGCAATCAATTGCAGCACGACAGCTACCAATGGAGAAGGTGTCTGTTTGGAAACACCAGTCCCTTCATTGCTGGTCCTCCAGGCTGATTGGGGCCAGAGATCTTGGAAGAGCAAAAGGGTGCTAACACCATTAATAAGTTGTATCATCTCTTACTCAATATGGAATATTATTACTGTCCAAGGAATAAGCAGCGATTTGCTGATCTAAAACAAAATTCATATTTTTATATTTTTGTTACTCCTACTACTAGCATGGATGTGCTACATAACCCTTAATTGGTGGCTTGAAATCCATGTATTTAAAGACAAGGCATACTTTTTTAAATAAAATCCGCTTCTATACACGTCATGGTGCAAAATAAGGATTTCCTGAGGGCATACCATTCAAAGGCAGATCAATGTTAGAAGGCAATTACATGTAAAGACTAGCAAAACAATAGGATAACTTCTAGGTCATCAGAAGCGCAACTGGTAGGGGCACAACGGCAATTGCCTTGAGATCAAAAAAAAGCCTTTTCCTGTGAACATCCAAATCCCAGATTTATAAGTGTAATATTGTGCACATGACCTTGTACCGTTTGACCTCAACAACCACATTGTGATCTTTTTATTCCTGTACATTCTGTAAACCACAATCAGCTGTTTTAGTGTAGGTGTTGAGACGCCATTGCTGTTATGTCATTTGCCGGGAGATGTAATGACAAATGTCCTCCAAATATTTCCATTTTAAAATCACACTTTTGGTGTTTTGTTTCCTTACAATTAAAGTAGTAGTATGGAATTGTGCCATGTAAATAATCTTTGATTTCTTTCTAATAAAGCTAAAAAAGCAATTTCCCCATGTCCACATTTTTTTTTATTTTTCTCCTTGTATTAATCGCTGCTTATATCTCTTTAAATGATCAGTGGATACATTGTCCCTAAAACTAAAGAAAAAAGACAAAAATTAAAAAATGTGTACAAAGTTATGTTTCATTTATTTTCCCCTTGAATTGTTATTATTGAAGGAGACCTCTTGCATAACTGTCTTTCACAGCTGCATGTGAGTGGTAACAAAAATTCGAGATCACTAATTAGATTTAGGTCTCCACACAAACCTTAATTTTACCCATAAGTGCTCAGTATTTTGGTGTCTAAAGTTTCTTCTTTTTCCTCATTTACCCTGTGAAATCATAAGGTTAAAAGATGATGGTTGGTTTTGGAATAATTATGAGTAAATAAAATGTTGCCCGCATTTTTGGTCGAACCAGTATTAATTTGGTTCAATAACAGTACTCTATGAGCCTTACAAAATAACATTTTTAGGCTTCACATCAAAACGGATTGAATATCAGTGCAACGAACTTTTACAGATGGGGGGTTTTGGGGGTTCCTATATATCAATCAAGATGGAGACTTTAGATATAAAATCGGGTCATTCCCCCCCCTTTAAAAAAAAAGAAAGTGGAAATCTTGAAAATAAGATACTGGTTATAAAATCGGGGTGAAATGTTTAGTAAAATGCTTGGAGGAATTAATAAATTCTGGTTGTTAGTGAGGAGTTTAAATTTTTGTTTTTTCCTCCCTTAGGTTGAATTCTGATCACTGGATGATGTGGCTACCAATCGAGAACTCCCAGAAAGCTCAGAATTCCTCCAACAATGATGTCAGGAGTGTGGGTCCGCAGATGGGCCATCAACCTTCAGCGTCCATGACGTTCGAAGCGTCAACGATTGACAAGAACAGAGTTAACCTCACTCTCATCAGGGATAGGATCAATCCCCAGGTAGGTTAAGGATGGGAGAGGTTTTGTCCCTCCATCCAATAAAATCCGTCAAATTGTAAGGGAGACGCACCATTAGACTTTCAAGGGGGGGGGTTGAAGTTGGGGTCAGGGCCGGAGTTTTTTTTTTTTTCAATTGGCTTTTGGAGGAGCAGGTTTTTTTTTTCTCTTCAACGTCCATAACTGGATTTTTTTTTGGACTCCTGCCATATATTGGGGCTGGGTTTTAGGGTAGTAGTCATGGCATCCTCGCAATATGCGGCGGGGTTGTGCCGCGGGAAAGGGGGGGGTTGTGCGCAGAAAAACTGTCGCAATCTGTGCTATCCCCAAAACATATTTCCCATGCAAATTTGATTATAAAAACAATTTGAAATTTATGAATTGGTGCACTTTAATAAGGGCATATAGGTAGGATCAGCTTTAATAGTAAAATATAGTTGGGTTTTAAGTTGGTTTTAAAATTAAGCAAAAGTTTCACATGGAGAGTTTTTGTTGTATATCAATCTTGTGTGGGGGTGGGTGTGGTGGGAACTGTTTTGCCATGTTCACTCTCCACTCCAAAAAAAATATCATTTTCCCCATGAAATTTGTTTGAAACAATTTGAAATATATGCTTATGTATTATCAACAGTTTGTAAAGAGTAAAATAGAGTTTGATGGGATAAGTTTTGTTTGAATTAACAAGTGTTCTGCAGAGCTCGTATATCAACCTGTCCGGGGGTGGGTACGGGAGGGGGTGGTCCCCTCTTCCCTCGCAAAGCGCAGAACCCTTGGCAATATTTGCTTTGCAAACACATTTCCCCCATGCAAATTTGAAGAAAAAACAACTTGAAATATATAAGTGTTAATAGGGTATGATTAGTGGTTTTTTAAAAAAGCAAAATATATAGTTGTTGATGTTATGTTTTGCTTGAATAAAGCATTACGTGTCATGCAGAATTCATATATCAGCTGTCTGGGGGTGGGTTGCGGAGGGATGTCCCCCTGCCGCACGAAGCGCAGAAACCCCTTTGCCAATATTTGCTTTTGGCAAACACATTTTTCCCCATGGCAAATTTGATAGAAACAACATGAAATATATAAGTGGTAGGTATTATTCGCATGTTTTTAAAAAGTAAAAATATATAGTTGTTGATGGGGTTAAGTACGTTTGGGTTGATTTAAGCATAAAGTGTTCATGAGAGTTCGTATAAATCAAGAGCTGTCCGGGCGAGCGTGGGTGCGGGAAGTGCAGAAACCTTGCAATATTTCCTTTCCTAAAAAACAAACATTTCTAAACACATTGTCCTCCCCCATGCCCAAATATGTTAGAGAAACTTGAATTATTATAATAGTTCCACTTTACCTTATGTATAGGCCTATTGCTTTTTTTAATGATTACTGTTTTTAAAAAAGTAAAAAATTTTTTGTTAAAGCAATAAACAGCACCGCCCCAATTTTCAAGATAATTTGATACTTTTTGCAAAGTGCATTGGGTAATTGGCTAGTAAACAATACTGTGAATGCTAAGAGCCCAAAACAAGACCCCCCCCCCCCCATTCTGTATGTTTTGCAAAATAAGGAATTGTAATTAGAATAAATTAATATCGGGATATCTCAGAATAATAATTCATAGGCTGCTGGAAACGTCCTTCCACTGTGAAATAAGCCGGGAAAATTGTGCCATGTTGTTTACGTGTCTACGCTCATCCATTATAGTTGCTCGGTTGGTTCAGGCAAGTCAAGTTAGAGGTCATGTTCCATGAGGTGGCACTGTTGTTTTTTTCTCTTTCTCCTTCTGGACTATTTCATTCAACACCATGGGCAGACATAAATTTGGCATTTTCCAGCTCCAAGCCACTAGTTTTATAAATTCAGGATCCTAATTCTTAATTAGCAAAAATCGCATCTTGTTAAAATGACAAATACACATTTTTTAATATTAACCACTCGCCAGTTATAGTTTAAACTAGACAATTACCATGCAACACAACAGCAAAAATCTCAAATTTTGAAAAATTGGTTGGCCACTTTTCAAAGATGGTGCTGTTTATTATGCTATAAGTTTAGTTGAAATTAAGCATAAAGTGTGTTGTTCGAGAGTTCGTATATCACGCCCTGTCTGGGGTGGGGGGTGGGAGGGGGTATTCCCCCTCCCGCACTTGTGTGCGCGGAACCCTGCGATGTTCGCTTTCACAAAAAAATTCCCATGCAAACTTGATTAGAAATTTGTAAATAATGCATTTTAATATAGGTATGCTCAACATTTTAAAAAGTAATGGGTTAAGTTTGTTTGCAGAATTCGTATTTAAGCTGTCCGGGGGTGGAGGGTGGGTGGCGGGAGGGTGGATATCCCCCTCCCAAGCAAAAGCGCGCTGGAAGGCCCCTTGCAATATTCGCTTTATAAACACATTTCCCCATGCAATTTGGAATAGAAACAATTGATAAGTGGTTTATACTGTACTTTACTGTGTTATGCTTTATAAAAAAAAAATCTGTATATTGTAATGATCACCGCATTTTAAAAAGTAAAATATTTAGTTTGATTGATGGGTTAAGTTTTGTTGGATTAAGCATAAAGTGTTCTTTGAGAGTTCGTATATCAAGCCTGGCCGGGGGTGGGGGTGGTTGCGCGAGGGGGATTTCCCCTAACGCAGAACCCTGTGATGTTCGCTTTCCAAACATAATTTCCATTCAAATTTGATAGAACCAATGTGAATAGTGGCTTTAGTAGAACAGCAGTTTTTTTAAAATGTAAAATATAGTTGATGGGTTAGTTTTGGTTTGAATTAAGCATTAAGTGCCCATGCAGAGTTCGTTTATTCAAGCTGTCTGGGGGTGGGTGCGGTAGGGGTGTTCCCCTTCCGCTTAAAAGTCAAAGCGGAGCCCTTGCGATGTTCGCTTTCCCGAAAAAAACAACATTTCCCCATCAAATTTGATATAATGCTAAAAAGTAAAATATATTTGAGGGGGTTAACATTGTTTGTGCAAAGTGTTATGAAAGTACGTTAAACTATCAAACTGTCTGCGGTGAGTGCGGCAAAGGGAGTGCGGACTCTACTCTTGACAATGTCACTTTCCAAACACATTTCCTCAATGCCAAATTTTGATCGGTCCAACAATTTATTTTATAATGCATGACCCACCGTTTTGCCAAAGCAAAAAATCAAATGTTTTCCCCCTGATGTAGTAGCCGAATGCCGCCATGTTGCTGCAAACAAGCGATGTCGGTTGTGGGTGCGGGCGAAAACTCCTTTGAAGTATTATTTTTCCAAGCATATTTTTCTTTAAAGTTATTTATGCAAATGGAATATACTGTAGGCCTACTTAGGCTACAGTCTGATAACTGGTGCAAGGCTTTAATTTGTGAATGAAGCACGTCAAAGTTGTGCACAGGGCTCCGTTTCATGCATCATGCACGCTAAAGAAGGTAGTACAAGATTGGGTCGCAACCCGTTTCAATGACAAATGCGTCATTCAATTTCTCAAACCATGAGAGGCCCACACTTAAAATCAGGTCTGTAATTATTTTAAAAAAAAACGCGCATGAGCGCGGGAAAAATTGCAAAATTTTATGTTTATGAGTATTTTTTCTTATCCAACTAGTAACAGGGGCATGTTTTTTTTTTTTTTTTTTTAAGTTTTTTGAAAAATTAGGGCAATTTTTTTTTGTTAAAATTTAACCCTTTTATTGATATAAGGTGTTGGGGTAAAGTTTTTTTTTTTTAAATGGGAAAGCGGGGGGAAAGTTTTTTTTATTTTTTTTTGCTCATATGGATGGGTGAAGTTTTTTTTTTTTTTTTTTTAGAAAACCTCCAAACCCCCCTCCCCCCTTGAATCAATGGTTGCGTCCCTAAGGAGGCAATGTGGTAATACATTATGGGTAAAACTGCAGTGTGTTTAGACAGGGGGTTCTTACATTATTTTCGCTGAGACCAGAGAAATTGCCAGAGCATATTGAAAGTTCCTTACTGAGGCCAAATAACACTTGAATTTTTCTTCTTATGTTTTTTCCCTTTATAATTTTATTTTTGATCAAGAGCAAGTCGAGTGCCAAAAAATCAATGGTTGGCCTGGCCTGGATTGGCCCGCGGGCTCACCCTGTGTTAGGTTCTAGTTTTCTAAATATAATGCATAATTTTCATGCCATTTTTGGAACCGATTAAAGTTTGAGTGTGTGGGAACAGCACAACATGGAAAAAAAATTGAAGTAAGTAAAGCAATATTCTTAATTTTGTATAAAATCCTGTCCTGGAAGCACTGTTTCTTTGACTAGTTTTAATCCGATTACTAAATAATTGTAAATATATCATGGAATACTTTGAAAATGTTACTGACACAAGGCCAGAAACAAATCGTCGCCCACAACACAAACTGTCGTAATTTTACAAAACATGTGTTTCCCGAGAAAAGGTGCAATTCAAAATCTAACCGCGAACATTTTCATGTCTATAAATACGGTAAAAACTAAGCATAAAAGAAACATCTACTCTTTACTGTTTTGAAGAAAAACAGCCTTAAAAGGGTGTGGCATGTGTCGTGATTTCCATTAGCACCTTCTGTTTTAAATTCATTGATCACTAGAATATCTTAAAACCTTGATTTGGCTGATTCCAATCTTGCGGTTTGTGTTATAAGCAATTATCAAAGCTCGTTTCCCCCACGGTCCCCCATAGGCTACTGGCTGTAATTAAAAGACAAAATTTGCAAATTTCTTATATAATGCGACCGAATTTTTTCAAACGTAAGATTGGGCACATGTGATTACTAATAGTCTAGGGAAATTTGGAAGGTTGCTTTTTTTTTTTTGTTGCTATATTTGATAAACTTTCCATATGTTGTAGAGTAGAAAAACCCTAGGAGTGTCAAAGTATTAGCTACATTTTTTTTTTTCGATGTGCAAGGGGGGTAGCCAGCAATTCAAAATGGCCCCCCCCGCCCTTTTTTTTTTCAATTATTTTAGCTTATTTTGACTAATATTCCAAGTTTTATGAAGTTTCAAAAAGATTTTTCTTTTCTGGTTTCAATTGTGTTATATTCACACTAATATCAGTGATGGATAACATTAAAATAACATTTCAATAACACTTGAATTATTCAGTTCCCATTTTTGGCGCCAAAATTCCAAAATTGGCCGCCATTTAATTAGATTTGTTTTTAGTATATTATGGGTAAACTTCTTAATTTTTTGTTCTTGAAATTTCTTGACTTTCAAGTATTTGATTAAATTACAATATAGTTTTATATAAAAAATTATATTTATCATGATTATAAAATCATTACTTTTTTTTTTTTTTTTTTTTTTAATTTTTTAGGTTTTTTCTTTTTTTAATTTTTAATTGTTCTTCTTTTCTTTACGATATTTTTTTAAAAAAAGAGCTTTTTATTTGAACAAAATGTTACTATCCATAAGTATGAGCAAAAGGGCTGGAATCACAAAATATAGTACATGTATTAGTAGTAATTACATAAATTAAAAATGGCCTAGAATCACAAATGTACCTTAAAAATCAAATGAAAGTGGGGTTTGTCTGGTTTTCCTTGAATTTTGACAAGTGATTCACAATATATTCTTAAATAAAAACTGTCCACGGTTTAAAATTTGTTTATTTTTCACGCTAAACCATGCTAAGGTAAAGGCCTGCTTATTGTTAAAAGGTTTGAATATTAACAACGTCGCACGTCTGTAACTCATTACCACCGTAATTATTACCTAAATGAGTTTCAGAAGATTCACTGGACATTTTGAAGATAACCGTGTCGCCCAGGTGTTTTTTTGTTGATTGCTTTAATAAAATGTCCAATATTAAAATAAAGTCCAAAATTTAAAAAATTTTTAAATGAAAGGGAAATTTTTAAAGCCAATAGATAAGTCATCTATTATAATATTACATTTTTTTGTTTTTTAATTATTAGTTTCTTTTTTTAAATTTTTCTATTTTCAGGGACAGCTTCAGATACATTCTCGGTCTTGTTTACAATTTTTATGTTTCAGTTAACCTTTTTCAAATGGACATTCATGGACACTTAACTCCATTTGCCCACCAAATTCGAACCATAAGCGTGCCACAAGACTTGGTGCCTGTCATGGGTAGGGTTATAAAGTAACATACAAGATCAAAGGTCTTAGAGGTAAACTTGTGCCACAGATTTCCTATTTATAACACTAGATAGCAAACGCCAGCTCAAAAGGCCGTAAAACATCTTTTTTTTTCCCTCCCCCCGCAGTGCATACTTATTTTTCATAGCGTGGTGTACCAATTTATATATATCTTCATATTTCCCCTATTCCATAGTCGGGTGTACCAATTTCTTACAATTTATTCATATATCACGCATTTTGATAGAACGATTGTACCGTTGTTCCAGGCCAACACAGGTTACGGCCGGCGCGTGCGCGTTTCGAATGGATGACTGTAATGAATAATTCATAATTTC
>JAMKCH010070850.1:0-14034 GCA_023653785.1 Ophioderma brevispina
CATATAAGGACCACGTCGTTGCTGCATTTTAGGTTCAGAGCATCGGAAAAGAGTACGTCACAAACAGTAATTTTTTGAGTTGTGAGAACCACTTTTTCACACCACCACTGTAAACGGATTTGAAACTAAGAGCATCTTGTTGTAACCCTCAGTCAGAGATACGATAATGCAGAGAAATTTAAAAATAACGTCAGACCTGGGGTTACAATCATTGAAATAATTAGTTCACACTACACCTAATCATCCATCTTATTTGTGCTAGGAAACGTACAAACAGCGGAATGATTATGGTAAAGGTGTAGGTGTCAACATTGGTTTGCTTGTTACAACAGAATTACTGAAAGGTTGGTAAATATGTACGACCCCACTTTGCCTGACACGACCAGATTTCAGCAGCCTTTACGGAATAAAGTGCGTATAAACATGAAAAAATTGATCACCACATGTTAATTTCTGATTGCCAAATTTGCAATACCCAGTAAGATTCTAAATATTCACTGTTATGTAGCTTCATTGATATCAAATTTCGGAGCCAGGCCACGTGCGAATGTAGCTGCAAGCAGACGGACAATTACGATTTTCATGATAAAATGACACATTTCTAGCAATTCAAACACACGATGATTTATTGGACTTCAAAGGCTAGGTTTATTCATAAAAAAAATTGATTTTTTATTAAAGTCTAATCCAGGAACTTAATTATCGTTGTTTATTCTTGTTTACTTGCAATTGTCAGCCCCCCGATTAACATATTAATTGAACTGTTGTTAGGGAAAATGTTTGGAAGTGATCCATATAAGTAATGGGGTAAGGTAGTTGCTTTATTGTAAATACTCAATCGGGAAAGCACTAAACAATTGCTTCAGAAAGAGTTGTTCTTTCAATTCAAAATGATAGTATTATATTATCAAATTATTTTTTCTTCCACACTTTTGAATGGTCTATGGTATTTTATTACACCTTATAAATTTCATGAGATAATAGGCATAAGCCTTTCATTTCATTGTTAATTGCGCTGGACAAAGGGTGAGAAATGAGCTATCTGTGAATTGAGCTAATAGTGCGGTAGTTTTTAATACTGTCCCATACATCATCGTACCCCAGAGGCAAAGGTATCCCACTGTTTATCGTTTTAAGTAACACATTTTAGTGTATTACGGAAAAAATTTTAGTTATTACGATTCTCCAAGAAAGAAGGAACTTGCACCGTTGTTAACAACAACAACAAAAATGCGCCCACCGCCATAGTCGGTCAGCGTCTTTCACAGACAACAAAATTGCTGGTTAATACAAAAATGAAAGATGCACAAAACATGACCGATTTGTCGTCCGGACGGCGTGTGAATAGTTTCTCGACTAGTGTACGGCAGCGGGCACAAAATAAACGAGGGGGGCTAAGGGCGATTAGCCTAAGTTTTCACAAAATAGCCCCCGTAAGAAATTTTGGCCTTGGTAAAATGCACACGAGGCTACTTTTTGGACAGGAATTACTTCAAATAGCCCCCGTAAGCCCCAAAAGTATTTGTCCCTTGATGTAAGGGGAAAAAAGGAAGTTCTCCTGCGGGAAGCGTCTGAAGGCTAAATGCTGCCGACTTGGACGGAGTAGTAGTGAGGCGATTTCAGTAGGCAGGTTCGTAACGTGATGGTTCGATTTTAAAAGCCAAAAGTTATTTAATTACAGTCAACAAGATTATGGTTAAAATTCTATGCCCATTTCTATAAGATTTTTATAAAGGTGTAATATAAAACAAATACTACATGTATGTCAGGGAAATAGGCAACTATTTTCCCTTGGGTACTGGCTACAGGCCTACCACACCTCACCCTTCGGGGTCGGGGTGGTTGGGGAGGTAGGCCTGTAGCCAGTACCTCGGGAAATAGATTGCCACTATTTCCCCTCCAACCATGTAGTATTTGTATACTAACAAATTGTAGCTTGCGACGCTATACAAACTTGGCCTCAGTTGTCAAAAGCGTTTATACTGTGCTGCAAAAATCTATCGACATTTACATGTCATGAATATGTACATAGCCATCAATTCATCGCGCTGCAAAATAGTGTAACCATAAACAGACTGGTTTGCATTAATTGTGACGAATCGATGGGAACTAGGAGTAAATGTTGATGTCATGGACACACAAAAAAGAAGACAAGATACTTGAGTGACAAGGTTACCTGGTCGGCTCCAACCGCTTGATCGGTAACGAACATCACGTGCTAAACAATTGCTGGAAAGAGTTGTAACTACTGACTTTATTGGCACTCCTGCGGCATATTTGGGGTCTTTTGTTCATAGTTTTAAAGAGGTGCGTAGGGAATTATCGGCTGGGAACACAGAGATGCGACAGTTTGCCATATTTTCATCAACATGAACGATTATTTATTTATTTACCACTAGTAGCATGGATATGTTGTCTACCAGGACCCATTAGGTGCGTTATTACACCGATTCGGCACATTCAAGGCGCGGATTTGGCGCGGGAGGAAAAATACTGATTTTTGGCGCGCGGAAAAAAAAAGCGGAGTTGCAAAAAACATCTCTTTGCGCGGGGCAATCGGGTTGGTTTTAAACGCGGATTCTCACGGCCCTAGTTATTCCATGTTATCGATTAAACATAAAATCTTGCTAGGTTCCACATTTACGCATGCACTTTTACACCAAGGACTAATCGATTGTATTGCATTAACAAACTATGGATTCGATTATATGAAAGATAGGTGGGTATCGTATCTCTTTCCAATCATGGGTTACAACAAGACGTTTACCCAAACAATCTGCGCACCGATTAGAGGGCGGTCTCATCAAAAACATGTCAAGAGACTAATTTTTAATTTTTGGTTGATTCAGGAAAAGCACATGTTCACCAATTTGACTTTACATCTTGTCCCTGACCCTGCCCCTGACCTCCTAGACCAGATTCTGCGACATGGATAAAAATGTAAGAATCACATACCTGTGGAAAATCATAATTTTTGATCATTTAGTGTGAGTCAGTGAAAAAATTAAAAAGACAGGTCCAAACAATATGTAGAGTCTGTCAAGATAAAAGTGAGTCAACAGGCGGGTAATTCGGACCATTTTGGAGTGATTTGGGTGAGGTTATAAATTGGAAACCTTACTGGATGTTAAAAACAGTACAGACTTGGCAGACTTTGGGTTCGTTGAAGTTAACAACAGGAGTGAATGTACAAAGCCAACCCGAAGTCATGCTCAGAAGGACTAGACTAATATAGGATACTATTAGCTAAACATTTCTAGTCATGTGAAGGGGTTGTTCTATACCACATCCAATGAATGCAAAAACATGTAGCAATAGCAGCATTATCAACACACAACTCTAGTTTCGACCGATTTTCAAACATTTTGCAACCGAGTTTTGGCAAGATTTTGATCACAATTTTCGTTTAATCATAAGGACATGAAAAAATTTTGATTTTAAACTACCCTCATACCACAAAATGTAATCCACAATTACCGATCACATTCGTATGATCGTTGTGACAGTTTCAGTAAGGAGAAACATGGCCGGGCATGGCAAAGATATATTATTATGCACAGACAGGATTCGGATGAGTTGACCCACCCGCATCGGCTTTTTTTTTTTGTTGATGGACTAGAAATACCCATGTCAAAAACCCGCCAGTATCATTATTTCAAACTTATTGTCGTTTTCACCAGGTTTCGCAATTGAAACTACACTTTTTGGTAAAACACATTTTTGATAACTTTGAAGCGCAAAAACCAGGTTTTTCTGAAACCATACCATTCGTGAAAATTTCTTTGCCACTTGCCTTTGGTGCATTTTTAAGGACTAGACACTATCAGTGTGATCTTGCTAAATCAGCAAATCGAAAAAAAAATCATCAAAATCAGATTTTAGCAGGTACGTAACAAGTACAGTAGGTTACCTAACATACCCTGCAAATATAAGACCAGAAGCAAACCTAATAAGGACAGGACCGGAAGATTTGAGTCATTACTGTCCACACGTGTCACTTTTGACGGTAGCAACACGTAATTGAATGGACATCGTTATCTTGAACACTGCCGTTTCTTTCCTTTCTTTCAATTTTTAAGTTAAATATAATTTGTAGCTTTTCCCCATTTGTTGAATTCTACAGACTTGATCCTTCCTTGAAGCTATTCCTGCAAATTTCAAATATTTTTCAAATCATGATAGTGTCTTTAAATTTCATTTTGCCAATTAATGAAGTGCAAGTCACCTAATCAACTATGGAAAAAAAACGTAACGATTTAACACGGAATTGACTGTCATGGGCCTTCACACATGTATTCTCTCAGGGCCCCAAAAACAGCTTTATGTGGAGGTTTGCAAATGCGGGCAGTGAAGAAGCCTTCAATTTCAAAGGTGGTAAAAAAATGTCTGCCGACCATTACTTCGACATCGTTTATTCCGTTGTTTGAAGCGCCGATATTCCATGGTCGGTGGCAGGGAATACTAAATTCATTCCCCGGTACAAAATCGCCTCAACGTTTGTAGCATGATTCGGTAAAACACCAACTAGGGACTGTAAATCACGACTCACGCATGCACGTCATCCCTGTCGAATTAAGAAGGATGGCCGGCTGAGCTACGGAAAACACAGCCGACCTTTACTTTCCGTTAAGGCGTTATAACGGGGACTCAGAGAGCCTTTTTTTTTATTCATCTTGCTTAATCAGAGACGTTAATTTCACCATTATATTATTCTTCACGTAATCTGTGCCTACACTTCAATGGTATTGTTTGGGTATAACAACCTAAGACTTGTTATATTCGTCTCAGATAAAACCAATGAAAAAAGGTGTCCGGTCTTCGAGATGTTTTTAGACCGCCCATCGTGATCCCTCATGACAACAGGTTACCCATCATGCCACTTCATCCAATCATTCAATCAATCATCAATCACTCGCGGAACTGATGATGGCAAGCCAGATGGTTATTAATTCGATATTAACAAAGTTTGTAAAGAAAACGCGGTGATTATCGACCCATATTTTTAGGTGACGAAAAGAAAAAAAAGTGTTTTACGGGCCCGACCCGACCAGTTTTTGGAAAACAATTATATATATTTTTTACATATGTGTGTAAAAAATGTTCAATTTTTCTCAGGATTTTCCAGATTTTGGGGTATTTTGGCAATTTAACCTACCAGAGGGGAAAAATATTCGCCTGCCTGCCGCCCCACAACGACCCCCCACACTTGAAAGGTCCGCCCGTGCCAAAACAAGTTTGTTTTTTTTAAAAACTTACAAAAACAAAAAAACAACCTAAAATTTTTTTTCAACTTGGGAAATGAAAAAAAAGGTGTCGGGTAGGGTGTTATCACTTAAAAAAATTTTTTCAACTTTCAAAAAAAATTATTTCAAAAACAAATAATCACTGAGGCTAATTTAGGAATGTAGTAATAAGGTTAATGCGTTAATTAGGAAGAGTCACAGAGACCATTTTACTACACTGCAAAAAACTGGGGTTTTAAAATTTAAACACCAAGTCTGTTTTACAAGCCTTGTTGGTTTGTAGTTTGTGGTGTTGGAAATTTAGGATTTTTAACACCACTCGGTGTGGCTGCATAATTTTAATTATGGATGTTGGGGTTCTGTTTATGATTTTTGTGTTTAGAGGCAAGCAGTTATAATAGAAGCACCAAATAACAAAATCAAGCATTTTCTACAAAAATATCATACATACAAGTATAAATGTAAACACCAAAGTTTGGTGTAAATGAACCCAAAGGGTGTGGTCCCGTATTGACTCGGGGAGAGAGTGTTAATTACACCAGTAGTGTCAATTGGCACCCGGCAGTGTTAAAAAAATTAGTAACACCATTGTGGTGTAAAATTAACCACCCAAGTACAGTGTTTATATCATACATTGTAACACCAAAATGGGTGTTAATATAACACTACCATGGTTTGTTGCTAATCCTAACACCAGAGAGAGTGGTCCCGTATTGACTCCAGGATGATGTTGAAATTAACACCACGGCGTTAAGCTAAACACTCCAGGTTTTTGCAGTGTACCCGATGTTCTGTCAATGCCAAGTGTAATAAAAAAAAGTTGGTGTTTATTGCTTCCAAAACCGAAATTGGCTCTGGAAAACACTTATTTACCATGGGACATCGGTGCTGATTTCAACAAAACATCTTTCAAGTGAAGTTAATGGCCTTGTCTGTACAACCCTGCTTGATCAGTAATCTTTACCTAAACCATCTGCTTCTCATGGTGCCCCCAACAGCCTCTTTCTTTTGATCTGTTTGCAGTTGGAAGCTGTTGAGGCTTTTCAGAATCTTGATGCTTCTAAATTTCCAGAACCTGAAAAAATCTTATATTTCCTTAACCCCATACGCCCCATGTGTTTCTTCCCGGAGGGTGAAGGAATACAAAGAAGAGGGGGAAGAGGAAAAGTCGCAAACTTGGTTTCGACATGACAGGGGATAACACGCTAAGACGGGGCGCTGGCCGGCACCGATTCGTGACCATGGGGGTCTTCGTTTGATGAGCGTCACGTGCTGCATTCCGGACATTGGCATTTTTCTCACTCAGTGCATTTGTTTTGTGGGGGGGTGTTGCGTTGGCGTTAGGGTTTAGAATATGTGCAACCCGACTGCTTGACACCAATAATACAGTATTATGATTTGTTTAATTTTTATCCCAAAGGCCAAAGTTGTAAGGGTTGAGAAGAAGTATGTATTACTGTTTACAAAAGAGGTTAGATGATGTAACTAGTTACACCTGTCTCATTGACTAGAGTAGATTTCAAATTACGTGCGACTCCTTGCTATATGGGACGGTGTGTTGGACATTGATATGGGTTCAATTCCCAGGTGGGCCGGAGATATTGTCCGCGGGCTCCACAGTCGGGAAACAATGGTGAACAATAGGGCAATTCGATTCAGTTGACTCTTCACCGCAACATTAGTTTCACGCTTTATTCCGTTGTCGTCATGGAGCCCCGGACATGGTTTCCTACCGGACCATATCTCCTTTCAACCGGCCATGCAGAGAGAGTAGACCAAGTTTGTTGCCATTACAAAAAACAGTGTGACCATGGTACAAAGTTCCTGCACAGAATCGGCTTACTGGAAACTGATGCATACAGTTATACAATTGACTGTTCATGATCGAAGGACTTATACCATTGTTGGCAAAATTCCTTTTTGCGGCTAACCCTCTTAATACAAGGTTTGCCCATTTTTTGATGACCAAATAAAAAATTAATTGTGTTTAGTGTGTATCGATATAGAATGCATTATTTCTCCAAATCTGTGATAGGGAATGATATTTTATAGATGTCAAAAGTAGTTTGATGTTCAAATAACAACGTTTACTGAAATAAAATGCTGGTGTTTCATTCTTGATTACTTCAATTGAAACTCCGGATTGAAACATCCGTCTAATCTTAGATGATGAAAGGTATTTTAGGTCAAACATTATTTACTAGCTATTACTATAGTTGTTATGAGTATGCGTAAACTTTTTTACCTGTGGCATTTTAAAATCATTCTTCTTACCTCTCACGGTGAAATGGACAGACCTTAAACTTTAATGAGGGTCTCACTTATTTTTTAAAGCTTCTTATTGTGAGGTTAGGAGAAGTTTTGTGTCTGTTAGTTCAGGAAATTAAGTTGGTTGGAGCTGGGGAGGATGGCACGATTTGGTCGGAAAGGTGAAAGGTACTCTGGGGGACGCGCGCATTTTCTGGGATTCGTTTCTGTATATTTGATTTAAAGGGGATCAAACATTACTTTCAAAACTTTATTCCATAGGATGTTCATGGTTTTGTTCTTCAGTGATTCAAACTTTTCCTTCATGCGAAACACGGGGCAGCGGGTGTGTTCAAAGGTGCGTTTCAGAGATATGGGGTTCTGTAAATTTCTGGTTCTGTCCTCTCAAAATATTTCCAGTTTTGAAAACTAATCACCCACAATACTTTGACATACTTAAGTGAAAAAAGTCATACTGTTCTTCGAAATGTTTTGTATAACATTTTTCAGTTGGATTATTATTAAAGAAAAGAACACCTTTGTTCATCATTCTTAAATGTCGATCAGTCATAAGTTATGGACTGGAGCTAAATATACCGATTGATGTAATAAGCTAGTTCATGGATAAGGGATAGCACAAGGGGGTGTGTGAAACGCACAAAACCAGTCTCGTCCGTGTGGGCGCTGACATTTTGGAATATTGCACGGAATTTATAAGTTTGGGTGCTTGTATACCAACCATAATTGTCAATTCGATACAAACAATCCGCCCAAAATATCAGTTGTTGGATGGTTAAATTTTGTCCTATTGGGTGGTTAAATTTGTCCTTACCCATGGCCACACCAACGAATTGAAAGACACATCAGTCGTCTTGATTTAAAATAAACCGCCTCAAATAATACATCTTTCCCTAAGCGAGCATTGCATATGAGAAAAAAAGAGTATCTGCGCACAATGGACCTTAGCACACTATAGTACCACCTGGCCACCTCTAACACAGACATTAATTTGTAATCACTACCGATTAGTTGTATATGCAACGCGGCACCCCCAGTATGTGGAAGAAGAGGAGACAGCCATTGCTTTCTATTGTTGGTACTATAGGTTTTCTTTGTGGTCGCAAAACATGCGAGACGGTGGATTTCTAAAGATTACGTACGTTTGCCTCTCTATCTATATATAAACTCTTTGGGATATAGAACACCAACGGCCGTCACCTCAGTCTCCGTCGGAGGTCCTACTTTTACCCGTTTTAATATAAGCGCAACATGAGAGTATCTCCCTCTGGGAATTAACCCTAACCCACGTCGGTTTCTAGCCTATCTCAACGGGAGGGACTGACAGGATCTTGAGTAGTGAGTGAGGGAGAGGGGAACAAGAAAAAGTCGCAAAATGGGTGCGGATTCAAACCCAGGGGCCCTTCGGGCCCCCAGCCCATGACCCGGGATTTAACGCTACGGCGGTGAGTGATTTGACGCTGGCACGGCCAGCAGATTCGTGCCATATGAGTCTTGAGTTTGATGACACTCGTCATCCGCCTACGGTCGGGAATCTTTAGTGCATTTTCCTCACTCAGGGCTGTGAGATTTAGTTGACGATTTTAGTTGTTTGGGGTTATTATATGGAAAAAAGAGCTTTAATTAAGGTGACTTAGAAGGGAAAAACTCACGGGTATGCGAGCTCTTTGTCTAGGTTAGAGTGCTCTGAGGTCTCTGGGCTTTGGACCAGCTTGGGCTGAGTGTCCCGGGGGCCAGTTGATTCAAAGGGGGAATGATGCGTGAACATGGACTCCGAAATGCACCATAAACACGTATTTGGGTGGTTTCTTACGCTAAGTTGTCTAAGCTGTCGTGTCGCTACTTTACTCACATAAATGAAAACCAAAATTACAACATTCTGAAATATTTTTTGTGGTTTTGGTCTTGATAAAGATCTTTATTAAAAAAATTATAAAAACCTTATACAAAGTGAAATTTGTTAATTTTTCCTAATGTTTGATGCAAACCCCCCGACAACCCTATGTCCCTAGGGGTTACGCTTAAAATTTACCATTGTCATGTTATTTTTTATTTGGTAGTAAAATTTTTCTTTTTGGAAATACTCTATCACTAGTAGTATTTACTCTTTTGAACATATCTATATATCAAATTAATGCAGAATGAATCAATTAAATCCTAATTTTAAAATTTTTGTTCTCAATTAAATGTCCTTGTCCCTGGATTTTGATTCATTTCACACTTTGGAATTAAGTAATTTAGTAATAAAAATAATATAAAATTGAAAAACACTGAATCCCAAAAAATTAACCTGGTCAAAAAGTACCTGACGAATGGCACTTGGCAATATAATTTCTTTAATCCCAAAGCCAGTTGGTAAGTGCTTGGGAAACGCTAATTATTTCCCTGTTTACAAAAGAGGTTAGATGATGTTAACAGTTACCACCCTGTCTCATTGACTAGAGTAGATTTTCAAATGACGTAGACTCCCGTTGCATATATGGACGGGTTGACATTGATATGGTGTTGCAATCCAGGTGTGCAGGAGATCTTGTGTCGCCGGCTCACATTCCGGGACCCAATGGTGAACAATAGGGCCATCGATTCAGTTACTCTTACGCAACATTAGTTTTCACAAACGCTTTATTTTATTCCGTTTGTCCGTCTATTGACCCTGACATGGTTCCTACCGTACCATATCTCCTTCCACACCGGGCCATGCATGAATTAGACCAAGTTTGTTGCCATTACAAAACCATTGTGCCATGGACAAAAGTTCCTGCACATAATCGTCTCTTCTGGAAACTGATGCATACAGTTATCCATTGACTGGTTTCATGATTGAAGGACTTATACCATTGGATGGCAAATCCTTTTTGCGCTAACCTCTTAATACACGGTTTGCCATTTTTTGATGACCAATAAAAACTTATTGTGTTTTAATGTGTGTATCTATCTAAGAATGCATTTTTCTCTCAATGCTGTGATAAGGATGATATTTTATAGTGTCCAAAAAGCCAAAAGTTAGTTATGTTCAAATAACAACGTTTTAATGAACATAAATGCTGGTGTTTTTCATCCCTGAGACTTCAATTGAACTCCGGATTGAAACATCCGTCTATCTAGATTGAAATGTATTTTAGGTCTCAACATTTAATTTACTAGCTATTAACTATATATTGTATAGTTATGGTAAACTTTTTTTACCTGTGCCATTAAAATCTCTTCTTACCTCTCACGGTGAATTGGACAACCTTACACTTTTAATGATGTCCTCACTTAGTTTAAATCTATCTTATTTGAGGTTATGAGAAATTTGTGTCTGTTCGTATCAGGAATTAAGTGGATGAGCTGGGGATGAGCAAGATATGGTCGGAAAGGTAATCTTGGGGACGGCATTTTCTTGGATTTCAGTTCTTCATTTGAAACGTGGATCCAAACTTTCCTTTCAAAACTTTATTCAATCGGATGTTCCTGGTTTTGTCTTCAATGCTCACCTTTTCCTTCATGCGAAAACAACGGGGTGGTGTGGTTTCAAAGGTGACGTTTCCAGAGTATTGTGGTTCGGTAATTTCGGTGTTCCGCAAACTCTCCAGTTGAAAAATAATCACACATACTTTGACCTACTTTAATGAAAAAGACATACTGTTTTAACTGTTTTGTATAACATTTCAGTTGGATTTATTATTAAAGAAAATCGACTCCTTTCAATCCTTCGAATGTTCTATCATTCATAAGTTATGACTGGAGCTAATCTACCGATTGATGTAATAGCTAGTTCATGGTCGGCAATAGAACCAGGGGTTGAAAACTGCATTCAAAAAACAGTCCGTCCGTGCGGGCCGCTGACATTTTGAATATTGCACGGAATAATTATCAGTTTATTGGGTGCTTGTATACACACAGAATGGCAATATTCGATACAAACAAACCGGCAAAAAATCAGTTGTTGGATGTTGGGTGCTAGTGGGTGGTTAAATTTTGTCCTACCCATTGGCCACACAACTAATGAAATGACACATCAGCCGTCTTGATTTAAAGAACCCGCCTCAATGAATACAAATTTTCACCTAAGCGCGCATTGCATTATGAGAAAAAAGAGTATCCTGGCACCCTGATCCCCCAGCACACATATTATTACACCTGGCCACCTCAACACATCCATTAATTTGTATCACTACCGATTATAGTGTAATATTCAAAGCGGCACCCACAGTATGTGGAAGAAGCGGAGGCACATTTGCTTTCTATTGTTGTACTCTAGGTTTCTTTGTGTCGGCAAAACATGCGAGTCGTTGAATTTCTAAAGATTACGTACCGTTTTGTCCTCTCTATCTATATATACCCTCTTTGGAATAGAACACCAACGCTGTCAGCTTCATTCACCTTCGGATCCGACTTTTACCCGTTTTAATATAAGCGCACCTGATATATCTCCCTCTGGGAATTAACCCTAACACGTCACTCGGTTTCTAAGCCTATCTCCCTGGAGGGCTGAGGAGTGAGGGAAGAGGGGAACAGAAAGTCGCAAATTCGGGTGGGATTCGAACCCATGCCTTCGGGCCCCAGCCCCATGACCCGTGCCTTTCACGCCCTACGAGCGTGAGCTGGCCCGTTAAGCGATTTCGTGCCCATTGAGTCCTTGGTTGATGACGTCATCGCTTCTTTCTGGACTTAGTGCATTTTCCTCACGCAGTGCGTTTAGCTTTTGGTGATGATTTATTGTTTTTAAGGGTTATTATATGGAAAAAAGAGCTTAATTAAGGTGACTTAGAAGGGAAAAAATCACCGTATGCAGTATCTCTTTGTCTAGGTTAGAGTGCTCTGAGGTCTCTGGGCTTTGGACGGCAGCCTTGGTCGAGTTCCCGGGGGCCAGTTGTATTCAAAGGTGGATAGAATGCGTGAACATGGACTTCCGAAATGCACCTAAACACGTATTTGGGTGGTTCTGTGTTCTCTTCGCTAAGTGTCTATACTTTCGTGTCCCGCTACTTTTAACTCACTATAAATGAAAAAAATTACAAGTTCCCTGAAATATTTATTTTGTGGTTTTGTCTTGATAAATATGATCTTTATTATAAAAAATTATAAAAAAAAACCCCTTGATAAACAAAGTTAAATGTTGTTTATTTTTCTATGTTGTGATGCAAACCCCCCGAAAAACCTATGTCCCTATGGTTACGCTTAACCTTAACAATTGTCATTATTGATTTGGTATACAATTTTTCTTGTTGGAAATACTCTTGATCACTAGAAGTATTTACTGATTGAACATATCATATCTCATCAATAATTGCAGAATGCATCAATTAACCAAATTTTTACAATTTTTTGTTCAAAAAAAGTCTGTCCCTGGATTTTGAGTCATTTCCGTAACGAACATTTTGAAGGCAGTCATAAAATTGAAATACAACTGAATCCAAATTTAACCTGGTCAATAAGTACTTGCATGAATTGGCTACTTGGCACATCATCATTTATCTCCGGTATCTCTGATGAATAATCCATCAAAAGACAGAGTCTTTTGCAAAAATAGGGAGAGGTCCCTTTATTCAGCGCCTTTCCGTAACGCTGTCGAAACACTATAAATTAGGACAGTATGTCCATTTTGATTGGCAGTGCAAACAGACTTGTGACCTTTACCCTAATATATAAACAATCGCGCTAGGCATCGCCCTCGGGAGACGTACAACACTGGTCCTAAAGTTTGAACCATCATTTCCGTAACGGTCATTTCGTACTTTTTAAAAACCGTTACGAAATGATTTTTTGACACTTTTTCCCCTGTTCATATTGGCAATAAAATCTGTACCATATCAATCTGGTTTTCTCCATGTGAAGAGCCGCCCTCAACTGGTTCTGTCACTTTTTGTTCAGAATTTGAGGATACGTAGTAGAATATACGTTACAGCTTGACATTTACTGTCTGATTACAATTTCCGGAACAAATAGTGTTACGGAAATGACTTTTAATTAATTGTTGTTCGCCTATGCTACAACACTTGAAAATTAATGTCGCTAAATTATTTGAAGGCTCTAAAGATTGCGCCGACTGCTCATTTCTTTGTATTTGTGCACTTTGTGAACACATTCCAAGAAAAAAAAATTAGATTGAAAAACTTTTTTTCTCATTTTTTTAAAGCCAAAAGTAGACCTTAGCGAAGAACCACCCATTTCCAACCGACTAAAAAACATATCCTAAACAGCATTTTTGTCTGTTTTGTCTACCATAAACAAGTCTTGTCTTTTTGGCTACTTAAACAAGTAAGCAATGCATTAGTGTTGAAAATAATACCCTTATTATCGGTTATCGGGCTTGCTCATGTTGCTTGTTCCTTCCAAATTACAATATGTTTGATATTTTGATCTAGTGTACATCACAATTTCAGGGTTACGAAAAAACATACCCTTTTTTTCCAATATTTGACTGTTTTGACACCTAATCAAATGTACGCGCGTAATCGCCTGTTTGAAAAAAGACAACCTTTTTTACGCGTTTTTTTTGTGTTCACGCATCATATCCACCATTGAAACAGCGGGGCCCCCC
>JAMKCH010070853.1:0-81989 GCA_023653785.1 Ophioderma brevispina
CGCCATACCAATTCTGAAGGAAATGTCGGAAGAGCAGGTCTTGGCCGCAAAACGAACAAAAAGTGATCAGAGACATGAGTCGTTATGAACAAAGGAAAAATGCATCACTGCTAGTTAAAAGATGTTAGTGAGAAAAGAAAGACATGGTTGGTTACCTGTACGGATGTGTGAAACAAGGGCAAGGGTTTGAATTGGGAGTTTGTCATTCAGGTCGACACTTCTGGAAGAAACTTTTGTAAGTCTGGACGCCAGAGCTGCTTTCCTTCCACATCAACGCAATAAATATAGACTTCCCTCCCCTGCCAATCTGAAACTGTGGGGCAAGACAATCTAGGCCTCTGCCAATTATGTGATAGTCGTCATTGCACACTGTTCCACATCCTCAATGTCTGCAGCTACTCTATCAAGACCAGGTGGCTTGGCTTTTATTTTTTAAACTAGAAATGCTTTGGGATTTACTAAGCAGTTTGTAATATTATCAAGATCAGTTAATAAATTATTATTAAAATTTGACCAGAATGAATATTAATAACTTTTCAAAAATTATATCATATGATGGAGTATTACGATTCACAGTTGATTAAATGAGCCCACCATTGCTCAGGAGGAAATTGATTTTTTTTTTCAATTGTGTCTGTTTGTTATCACAAAGTTCGTCAAGAAGATTCCAGGCGAGTCTGATCCTTTGATTCTAAATCATCAAGACGCTTTTAAAAAGAGAAGCTACCGAATTCAGATTTGTGTTATGATCAAGAGGTTTCTTGTGTTGACTTCGAACGTTGACTGTGGATCAAAGGTAGACAGCGGGCTTTTACTAATGCAACGTGATAAGGAATTGAGTTTATTACGTAAAGATTTTAAATCTGATCATAACACTTTTTATGAGATTTGTTTATAGATTTCTATTAATCAAAAGACATAGAAGGTTAGATTGTTAGATTTCCACGCAATATTCCTACTTTTTAACAACAGACTTAAATCACTAAATTGAATAAACAACATCATATCAATGTTACTATCATAAGATATAGATGAAAATACAATTATCCAAATCAAATTGAACATCTAGTACATGAAAGTTGAAATGAAAAAACATAAAGGTTCCAATAAAAGTTCTAAGTTGAAAAAGTTTACATGAAAAGGGAAAAGTACATTTCAATGAATTTTATAGAGGTCTCTATGTAAGCAGATGTACTAAATGATGTACTATACTAGATTCTTCTTAGATCGTGTCAAACACTGTGGTTCTCAAATATGACTCCAGCCGAGATGGGTTTACAACGTCTGGCTTGGCTTCCACTGAAATTCAGCAAGGTCCTGTGGGCATTGAGGCTCCAGCAGTGGGCAGGACAAGAGATGTTCCATTGTATGTGTGATGTTCCACAACCACAGGTATGTGTCCTGATCTGCTTCCAGATAGCCCCACTCTGCAAGTAACCGGATAGATCGGCCCAATTTCTGGCTTCTCAATCTGTTGCGGCACCGCCACTTCAGCCCATGAGGAGTCAGCTCCAGTGGGAGATGCTCACCAGGTTCAATACCGATAGATGTTACTTGGTTGATGGCAAGTATTTCTTTCCACCAAGGCGACTCTCTTACCTCCTTAGAGACTGTTTTCAAGAGGGTGACTTTTTGCTTAAAAAACTCTCGTCTGGATATTTTAAGGCCGGTGGCAGCAGGAATAGGTCCCGACATTAGGTGCTTCACAATTAGATACTTGGCGCTATTGATCTTGCATGCTCGATACGCTACGACGGATGTATGGTAGAGCCAATTCCTGCTAGTTTTCCGTTAGGGTTAGGACGGAGGCATCCTGTGATAAGCCGGCAGGGGGCATTTAACGATGAATCAAGCTTATTGGCTTGGGATGATCTTTCCCATACAGGGCAGGCATACTCTGCACATGAGTAGCACAGGGCAAGTGCAGTCGATCTTAGGGTATGTCCATCTTGTGCCAGTGAGTTTGTTCAATATGTTAATGCGTGAACATACTTTACTCTTTGTCTTCTCGATGTGGGTCTTATAAGAGAGAGTGCGGTCCAAGGTAACTCCTAGGTAGACAGGGTTATCACAGTGCTCCAGGGGTGTTCCAGACCAGGTAACTTTAAGCTGACGTTTGGCTTCACCGTTGCGTAGATGGAAAGCACACACCTGTGTCTTAGATTGATTTGCACGTAGGTGGTTTTCCTCATAATAAGGAGTGAGTTCATCCAAAGCTTTAATAATAGATAATAATACATTATCCCTTTAAAGAGGTAATATATCAATTGTCAATGGATGGAACTGAATCCACCCACGAGTCGTAATCTTAGTGAATCATTGGTGATTGAACTAACGCGACAAGCTATTCATAGACATTCTAATTTTAAAATGTGAAAGGTTTGGCCCATGATCTGCAGTGAAGTACTTGAAGCATATGAGCCTTGTATAAGCTATTCATAGCCATTCTAATTTTGAAATGTGAAAGGTTTGGCGCCTCATCTGCAGTGAAGTACTTGAAGCATGAACCTTGTACAATGAACCAGGCTCTATGTCAAAACAGGCACAAGGCATGACAAGAATGTAGCTACGACGACACGAACAGATGAAAACAAACCGAAGAAGACAAAAATAATACAATGATAAAATATAAAAATAATCTTTGATGCAGCAAAATCTGAAACAAAAGCAGTTTTAACACCAACTGAACAGTAGCTCAGCAGAATGTTTAGGTGACAATTTGTCCTCCTCATAACTTTTTAACCTCTAATATCTGAAGAGTTTTGTCATCACAAATAGATGTCTAACTTTAGTGGGTACCCACTCTTTGGAAACATTTTAGGAATTTTCCCCAATGACACATAGATGACCTTTGAACTCTTACCCCCGTAATCCTCTCTTTATTTGGATGTAGCTGTTCATTTCATCCGTACACATGTTATTTTGTCCAACATGGATGTCATTTCCATTTAAATCCACATCGTAATGAGCATCGTAAGCAGTTCTTCGTGTTTCACTTTGTCAAATGCTTTGCTATAATCGATATAGAGCGCATGTATACGTCTTTCTTTTTTCAATGGCACATTCTGATATCATCTTCATCATAAATATTACATTTTATGCAACCAGCATCTTCAACAAAACCACACTGTTCTCTTATTATATACAGCCTGTCTCAAAAAAGTGGTACGCTCAGAAAAAAATTGGTTAAATATCAAAATTTCAAAATAAGTCATTCTTACTTGGCATAATATTAAAGAAAAAAGACCAGGCTTTCCAATGGTTGAAGTAAAAAAAATTGAATTTGGAAAGCAAAGCTGTACGCCCATGGTTCTCTTCTAACAAACATAGTATGTCGAATGTTATTCACTTTACCTTAAAGCCAGAACTTACTGATCATAATTCCACCATTAAGTAACTTTGTTCGTATCTTTAATAAAGTTTCTTTATGAAGTTAATCCCTTTTTAAAGAATTTCTTATCTGTTCAAATGGGAATAACTTATATTTAACTTGTTTTTCACCGTTTTCACTCAACCAGAAAGTGGCACAAACTCGATGTTTGTGTTCCGCAGTAAAACTGGAGTTATCTCTCTCGATTGAAACAAGCAAATGAGATGAAGCAAAAAATTCTGGAAAGCATGGTCTTTTCTCTTTAATGTGATGTACAAAACGACTTACTTATGTTGAGATATAATATTGAAAAAAAAATCGGTTTTTGATTGTACCATTTTTGAGACAGGCTGTATGGTCTTATTCTGCTACGAGTGCTGGTCATGATGATTATAAGAATGATCTCAATGACATGATTCATCAGGCTGATCGTTCTATGTATTTTACATTCAACTGTTCATGATTTCTTTGGGAGTGCAATGGAAACTAATTTGCATAGGTCATCTGGAAGTTCCTCACTGTCATGTATTTTATTGCTTATTTCTTTTCAACTCCAAACTCTTGCAAAGACGTTATCATTTCTTTGACAGCATTGTCTGTGCAATTTCTTCTCATCCGCTTAATTACTATTCTTACTTCTGATAGTAAAATCGTTGGGCCATTTATATTCTTCGATATTTATTGCTGTTTCTCTTCTCTGTTGTCATGAAATATCTTCCGACCAACTGTTCTTTTTTTCAACAATAACTGTTCCCTCTTCAGATTTAATGAAACCTGATGAGAAATGAGATATCCATTTTAAAAACATTATCTCAGGAACTAAATCGGTTACCGGTATGACCTTTGTTCATACTGCTGCACAGAGCTATTCACCAACTGGGTGTTAACAAAGAAATTGAGAAAAAAGTCTTACTTCCACTCAGCTTCATTATCTTCTTGTAGGCAAATGTTGGTTCCTTCTCTGTCTCCTAACACACCTTATTCTACCATTTTTCTCATCTAAACATCTTTTCTGTATCTCTTTATCCAGATCGTTATATTCTTTACTGTTTTGTACCTTGATCTTTTGTTTTTCCTTCATCAGACTTTGACCTATCATCCAACTATTCTTACATTTCGTGACCTTGGCATTACAAAGCCCTTACTGCCATTTTGCAAATTTTGAGATAATAGTTTTGTACAATCCTCAATATTACAAGTTTTAAATATATAATTTCTTATGGTTTCTTCCTCTTTTGACATCTAAAATTTGTCACTTCCGGGAAAATTTCTTTTGTTTTCTTTGGTCTTATGAGCTTTTGAAAACCACTATTTTAAAATGACCGATTTATCAGAGAGAATCTTGTAATATTAAAATGACGACTTCTTCTCCTTCTTCTCTCTCTCTTTCTCTCTCTCTCTCTCTCTCTCTCTCTCTCTCCTCTCTCTCTCTCTTCTCTCTCTCTCTCTTTCTCTCTCGCCCCCTCTCTAACTCTCAGATCTTTGGTTTTTATTGCCATTGTCTCTTTGAAGCTCTCCAACTTATGCCTTCCTCTTTTCATCTCTTCCAACTTCTCCACAACTCTTTCAAAACCCCCCTTTTCACTTTCAGTTCTGAAATTAAGGTGTTGTAGTTCAACTTTGTGGTTACTTCATTTTTCTTGATCTTTTGTTAACATTCACGCGACCTTTGATGCAAATCCCTCAAAGATGCAAGAGAGGAAAAGAGAGAGAGAGAGAAAAAAAGGTTCAACATGTCACTAACCTGTGATTTATTTTTAAATTACCCTGGTGCAATTAATAGTTTCTGTCATATGTTTGACGAGTAAATCAATAAAAGTTAAGTCTTGACAGGTACTAGAACCTGTCTTAGACGATTGACGAGTAAGTCAATAAAAGTTTAATATTTGACAGGTAATAAAAAGCTGCCCCATAGCGGTATCCACCCTGAGGTTCATCCTTCAAATGCTTTGGATTGTATTTTGGGATTTCCCCGTATGAACGCATAATAAATCATACTAATAAATGTCGACGTTTCAATAGCGCTTTTCACATTGTAGCAAAGCGCTTTACATTTATTCCGCTGTCACTAGAATACGTCAGCTGGCATAAATGTGCAAGGCATACTCATGCTTTTGCTCAATGGAGAATGGGCGGTGCTCAATGGAATCAACTCGAGGTATATGATGATGGTTTGACTAGAAATGAAATGTGACCTTGAAAGTATCATTATGCATTTTACATTTACGGCAATCCTTTTGATTGCCATAAACATGATAAAGAATAAGAATATGATAATGTTGCTCCCACTCTGGGCCGTCCTCAGAGGGGGGTGTAACACCCCCTATTTACAAAATTCTGCCGGCAAAATGTTGACTTGTCGCCGTGTCGGCGATATGGGTATGCGCAATGTCGGCGCAACCGATTGATGGCGGGGAGGATTATCGGCGGCGACCCACTCCCTCATCTGTTGTTGTGTGTTTTAGCATAGCTGGAGCATGAGAGAATGAATGGCTGTTGGTTGCGTGGACTAGCCCCCCCCCCCCCACAACCACCACCACCACCACCACCCGCTCTTCAGAATTTCGAACCGAGTGAAATAAAATTTGGGTCTACCTGGCGAGCGCATCGAGCCGGAAAATTTGATAATTCTTTAATCCGGCCCATGATTTTGTCGGCAACAAAGACTCAACACCCCCATTAAAAATGGTCTGGGGACGCCTCTGCTCCCACTTTTGTAATTGTGATTATACTTGAGAGATTCTCCAGAACCAGAATATACAAGCAAGAAAGAAAAACACTATTTGGAATAGACATTCCATTTATGATTCCACTGCACACCGGCCCCGAATTGAATTTGAATGGGTGATTTTACTGATATTTTACATGGATTCCGCAAGTCACCAATCCGGTTTTACACATTCCGACACTTCACTAACAACCATAACTGGGGGCATCCCACTTTAATTCACCCAATGTACAGACTACAGATTAAGCGAGAATTTTGAATTCTACGGAATCGAGGAGTGCAATGGTTTTGGGGTGTTAATATTATAAAATAGGGCTTTTTTTGTTGATATTAGAGTGTATCAATGCGCATGGCTACAGAGCGCATAGCTCTGTAGCCATGGCGCGTATGTTCAAGGGTATTATGTTTGATAGAGATTACTTTTGCAGGGGAAGTTTCTGGAGTTTTGAGTTATGCACAGGTAATTTAATCGTAAGGCTGAGGTTGATGTGAACTTCATATTTTTTTCTTTTTGTTTGTTTGCTCGTATCCACAAGTCATTGGTAATGGCTTGTGGTGGTGTCAGGATTTATTCAGCTAGTGTGCTGATCCAGGGCCGCGTGTATCCATGATACGGACGCTCCTAACATGGCCCGCTATTTTGAGGCTGGGGCGGATTGGGAACAGTCAGGGGTTTCCACCCTACTCTTATTCGACACTGACTGCGATGTACATGTACAGTTGTGACTCTCTGTACACGGGACCGACGGTCTAACGTCCCCTCCGAAGGACGGGATGCTTTCATGATCCATTTGCCCAATTCCAAGTGAACCATGGAGGAGAGCGGTTTCTGATGTAATCAATACCTGGTAGACAGATCAAATCCAGAATAGAATTGACCCCGAATAATCCCGCAAGTGCACACGGACCCCACCCGGATTCGAACCCGGGAATTTTGATGGTAAATATGCGCCAGAGGCAGCACCCTCCTAACCGCGCTAGGCCCGCTCTCCCATCCATATTTTTTTCTTTACTTTATCATGATATTACTAGATCTTTTGAACAAAGGTTTAAGAGATGGATTTTTTAATGTCACATGGGACCGAGACTGCCATAGTAAAGCATGTAGCAGTTTCACAAATTACCGTTTGGAATCCCCATGCCCAAATCGATGCAGATCGTGTCCTACCCTCCCTGTACAAACCACATGTATAGTCTTATATCTTGACGATTACGCTGTGACCACAGAGTTTACAGAATGGCTTGCTGCTTTGCCAGTATTGTAGTTAAAACGGTAAGAGATGATAGTTTGGTGTCACGTGTCAGGTACCAGGTCACGTGTCAGGTATCATATTCGATTTTGCTCTTCGGGGGCGACTGAGATATATAAATCCGACTATGTTAAATCAGGTCTTACATGACCCTCTGCCCAAAGTGCTATTATTTTTTTTGCCAAAGACCCGTTTATTATGGTCTAAACAGTACAAATTTACCTTTTCCCTACTGATTCAAAAACCGACGTCCCCATGACGATAATCGGTTGGTTTTTTTCCAATGTAGGATACGTACGTCATTTTTACCTGAATGGGTCCACCTAACAAATAATAAACCAATCAATGCCGTGACGGTCATCAAATCTTTATTTTTTTCCAGACAATGGCTGTTATTCCATAATACAATTCCTTTTTTAAGATTCAACATCTGTAATTGTTCTTTAATAATTATATTCATTGTCCCCGCATGAATGTGAAAAAGATGGGTCCATAAGTCAAAACTGAAACATAGTCAAGCCGATCTAATACCCTTACCGTGGAGTGAATGAGCAGACGGATCCCCCTTTTAGTTTTAGCAGCTACAGCCACTTGCGCGCGCTGCGGGGTTATGCGTCAAGCATGGTACAGACATACCAAACAATTGGAAAGGTTTGAGGGTGGGTTTTGTTCGTATTTACAATTACAATATTGGACGTTCTGTTTGTAACTGTACTGTGGGTGCTTTGTTTGTGGTTTGCGCGCTTTGAGGGGTAAATGATTATGTGAGCATGCCATAATGTGACCTGAACCGACACCGCAAGTTTTGGTTAATGCACATTTTTCACCTAGGTAACAACAACAAAGTTCTCTCCAGAGCTGGCATCCATGCATGCCATCAATGTTCACACTCCTACGCGAACGCGCTATGCATTCGCAGTACAAAAAAAAAAAACCACAGATCAAAAAAACAACCAACAACACCGACCCAGATTAATATTTTCTCATTCCCAAGACCTCTTTATGGGATGCTTTTCAACTGGTAACTGGTCAGAGAACTAGGCCATCCGTATCTGCGCTTCAAAGATGTCAGTAATAGTGGGGGACTGTATTGCACACATCTTATGTGAGTGTGCAAATTCGGGATACACGTGATTTTTTACACAAGTACTTTATATGCATTGATACACAAAAATCGCTGGAACACTTGCCACACCCTCTCATGGCCCCCAGCTTGGAGGTCAAGTGACACATGGGTAAAAATTAAATTGTTCCGTTGTGTTGAAAAGCAACCCATGATGTTTGTCTGGTTACAAGATTCCAAAAGGTATAGTTGTACTACCGGTGGCTTATAGTTTGGAATTATTGGGTAGAAACTGTAAAATGGTGAAAACGTCCAATTTTGGTTTGTACAGGGGTCAAAATTAAAAGTTGCTCCAATTTCTGGCAAAACGTGGTTCAAGTATTGGTTCAGCTCATATAATGAATATAGGAATAGTTTTGACTATCTTAAGTACTTGGTTATCAACCAAAATGGCGAATAAAGTCAAAGTCTATTGGCCCCCCCCCCCCCCCCCCACCGCACTCATTCTATTAGATTATTGACCTGTGACCTATTGTTTGATAACGTGAAACCTAAGCATAGCAGATAAGGCAAACTCTTCCTTAATTTCAATTCCTCGACTAGGGCAACATTTGACAACATATTACCTGAATCAAAGCAACCTTTAACTTTTGAAATTATATCAAAAACTTCTGTCTCGAATCCAAAAAACAATTTTGGTCTTTCGTGAAAAACCTCGGTAAAGATAATACTGGCATTCATGCCTTAAAAGTCCAGGGCAAAATGGTTTCAGAAAACAAGGAAAAAGCTGAGCTTTTGAATGCTCAATTTCAGTCTGTCTTTACTAAAGAAAACATGGATGAAATGCCTCTTTGTGATTCACTCAACCTCCCCCCAATCCCAGATATTGTTGTCTCGGTGGAGGGAGTTGAAAAGCTGCTCAAAGATATAAATCCTAACAAAGCCTGTGGTCCGGACGGGATATCACCAAAAATTCTGAAAGAGTTTGCCCATGAACTTGCTCCGGTTTTAACAGTCATTTTTCAAAGGTCTATTGATTCTGGAAATCTCCCATTTGACTGGAAACAAGCTAACATATCTCCTATATTCAAAAAGGGTGAAAGAACCAAAGTAAGTAATTATAGGCCCGTTTCTCTTACATCGGTTACCTGTAAAATAATTGAGCATATAATACACTCACACATGATGAAGTACCTGGATAAACATAAAATATTAACCGCATCACAACACGGCTTCAGACCCGGCCACTCCTGCGAGACTCAACTCATTCAAACCGTTCATGATTTTACCAGTTCATTAAATAATAAAACACAAACTGACCTCATCATAATGGATTTCTCAAAGGCATTTGACACAGTGCCCCATAACCGCCTCCTACTCAATGCAACAAATATGGTATTAATGGTAAAATCAATGATTGGCTATCAACCTTCCTGAAAGATCGGAAGCAAAGAGTCGTCGTAGGAGGTGAATATTCCGAATGGGCAGAAGTCGAATCGGGCGTTCCACAAGGGACTGTCCTGGGTCCCTTATTATTTTTAATCTATATAAATGATTTACCTGATAATCTGCAATCAACCGTTCGACTCTTTGCTGACGATTGTGTTGTCTATAGAAATATCACTTCCATCTCGGACACACACCTCCTCCAAAAAGACCTGGATACACTATCACAGTGGGAGAGCCGTTGGCAAATGGATGTAATCCAGACAAATGTTACGTTCTTCGCATTCCCGGATCCAAATCTCACATAAGTACAAAATACAAATTACAAAACTCACCATCCAGGAAACCAAATTCGCATTCATACTTGGGAGTAGACATCCAACAGGATCAAAAGGGAAAACACACAGAAACAGAATACATTCAACAAGCAAGTAAAAACCTTGGGGTTAGTTTTTAGAAGAAATTTGTGGATGTGTACTAAAGAACAAAAATGGCTGATTGTTCTCTCTAGAAGGGAACCTACTATGGAATATTGTTCAGCCATCTGGGATCCTCATTCAAAAGAACTCATACAGAAAGTAGGAAAAATACAAAGAAGGGCAGAAAGGTAAGACTAGTACACAATAATTACGATTGGCAAACTAGTGTTTCACAACTTACACGGGAGATTGAGTGGGACATGCTCTCTACAAGACGCAAAATCTCAAGACTGTGCATATTACATAAAGCTATATGGGGGCAACTGGCACTTCCAGTTCAAAACTACCTGCAACCGACCCAGAGGCAAACCAGAAGATCGTACAGCCGTGCATATATTGAACATCATACTCGTATTGGGGAAAAAAAAACCCCCCACCCGCCTATAAGTATCTTATTTCCTAGAACCACTAGACTGAAACAATCTGCACAACCTTTTCAATATTACAGACCCAATACAGTTCAAAAAAGCTGTTACCACCTTCATAAGTACTGAAGATCTACAAGTTAAGGACTAAAACTCTTTTTGCCACAACATACGTTTTCCCCTCCTGCTCGTTTTGTTCCGCTTGAGACGTTGTGCAGTACAAGAAAGAAAGAAAGTTTTAAATATGTACCGTAATTGGGTCTGAACCAATAGAACCTAGCGAGAAAATTGAACGTTTTTGTCGGTACTTCGGTGCTCGCAAACACGGAAGAGTGAACACGCAATCGCTAACGGACCGTATCCCTTTCCCCACAATGCAATTTCGGTATTATTTCATTCTGAAATTTTCAAAACGCGCTTTCATTTATTAGGTTTTTCAATTTAGAAACAGGCTATCGTACTTACCGTACTGCCGTATGCCCGACCAAGTCATGGGTCCCTATGGCAACCTACTCGTCTCCCAAGGACTGCAAAGTGGTTTGTTTGCATTCCGAGACGCATACGATGTAAAGAGAACTAGAATATCAGCCAGTCGACAAAATCAACTAGACGCTGTTCAGACAGGAGGGGGGTAAATCCATAATACAAGGGCTAAAAAGGAAAAATGCTTGGATTGCTCTAAAATGGTAACCAAGTGTTCGTCTTGTTACAAGGATTAGAAAACGCTAGAGTTTGTACTACCTACAATATATATTTACAGATATAAGACAAAAAATCGTCAAATGTCAAAGGTCATCACCAAAGGTTAAATCTTTAGCCCTCGTCTTACAAGGGGGGTGGTGGTTACCCTATAGTGAACTTTGCTACGGTGCGCTCAAATGCCAAAAGCTTTCGGGTAACCATTCTCCCATCCTTTCTGGCTATTTTAGCGAAAAAATGTGAAAGTCGAAGGGTAAGGGGGTGGTTGCCACCCAAGGATATTTTGTGGTACATTTTTTTTAAATATTATGTACAGTATGGCTCTACAGCTCTATGTTTAATTTCCAAACTAATCAATTGCCATAATTTAGAGCTGAAACCCGCATGAAAATCCGATATTTCTACGGATTTTCGGCTAGTTTCTGTGGAAAATACCAATTTTGCCGGCTCGTGGACTTAATGATGACGTCACTGTGATGCCATACTAGGTATGCTGGTACTTATTTTGGTAGCAATGAAAAGAGGAGAACCACAGCTATCCACTGGAATTAAAAACATAAGTATCGAGTGCTTTATAACGAATTCTCGAGAGGCTGGTACTCCCTTGGTAAACCGTGTTACAAAAAAAAAGCTTGGTAAGACGGGTTAATATTGCTCCGATTTCTTTAAATATGGGCTTAAATTGTTTATCTTTCCTCCAAACACCAGTGGCATAGCTAGTGGGCAAGGGGGTATGTGCCCCCGGGTGCCACCTCAGGGGGGGCGCTGAAATGACGTTGAGGGGAAAAAATTGACACTGTCACAGGCAGTAGGCCTATAGTTTGAAGCTCTTTGAAGGTACTCAAATTTGCTAAAACTCGAGAGCTTCCGGGGGCTCCGCCCTCTGGACCCCGCCAGGGGCAGTATAGTTCATCTGCTTCATGATAAAGAGATAACTGAGAGCTCTCCGAAGGCATTCAAACATGCTAAAACCCGAGAGCTTCCGAGGGCTTCGCTCCCTGGACCCCCACCAGGGGCAAGTAGAGATCATTTGCTTTATGATAATGAGATAACTGAGAGCTCTCCGAAGGCTCAAACATGCTAAAACCCGAGAGCTTCCGAGGGCTTCGCTCCCTGGACCCCCACCAGGGGCAAGTAGAGATCATTTGCTTTATGATAATGAGATAACTGAGAGCTCTCCGAAGACATTCAAACATGCTAAAACTCGAGAGCTTTCGGGGGCCCCGCCCCTAGACCTCCTCCAGGGGCACTATAGTTCATCTGCTTCAACAAAATGAGATACCTGAGAGCTCTCCGAAGACATTCCAACATGCTAAAGCCCGAGAGCTTCCGGGGGCTCCGCCCCTGGACCCCGTAAGGGGGTCCAGTGGCGGGGCCACATTAGGGACCTTAAGGGGAGCCCCTGGATCCCACCCGTTTTTGCTCACGCAACGTGCTAGGGCGTCACGTTAACATCTTGCCCCGGGTGCCACATCCACTAAACTTTGTTCGGTCTCGAGTTTGGGGGTGACGTCATGACGCGACTTTGCATTCGCTCTAGCGTTTGGATTGCGCCGCCTTTGTTCGCGTGCGTAAATGCTGCAATTCCAAGGTCGACGCGTGCGTTTCTCGGGTGCAAAACCTAACACGCGCAGTGACCTCACCCTCAAACTCGAGATCGAACAAAGTATAGCTACGCCACTGCTAAAGACTGCAACTAAAACCTTCTGCACTGTCTAACACACTTCTAAAATTCAGCGGTCAATGGCATTGGCCTTCTTTGTCATTTATTTCGATAACTAAATGCAAAGAGAGTGCCGACTACTTTTATTGCAATCATTTGTGGAAAGGTTAACAATTTGAGAGCGTTTTTAAAGGAAATCAATGCAATATTAATCATTTAACCTTCGGTGATGACCTTTGAATATTTGTTTGTAGGTAGTATAAACTATACTTTTTTAATCCTTGTAACAAGACGAACACTTTGGTTACCACAGCAATCCAAGAATTATTTTCATTTTTGACCCCTGTATTATGGATTATTCCTTCACAGAAGGCAAATCCACTTAAAAATGAAGCTCCACTCTTGACGGTCACGGAATACGTTCAGATGACCCAACTATTACGGTTCAAATCCAGTTAATAGCTACATTGAAGTACAGCGTGTATCAATAAAAACGCAGAATTTCGATACTCTTATCCAGAGATACAGTCCACTGAAGAAGGGTTATAAATTCCAAGCTTGTCCGATTTGTGAAATCACAGATGGTTTGAATCAGTAGAGGTGAGAGTCTCGCAAAGTAGGATAGGTGTGGCAGGGTTGGGCTTACAATAAGTGTTATTTTAATTATGAAGAAAGCAGTATAAATTGTTTGAACTGTAATTTTTATTAAGACAACCTTTAAAATGATGGACATGAATTATTGTTCTTCTTATCATGTCCAAACACAATGGTTATATATTTCAGGTATATTTTATTACACGTCATAGCAGTTAAAAACTGAATTGCGACATATTTAAGCAATATTTAAAAAAACAGTAAAAGTTACACCAATCAATTCAAACAAAAGTATACATTGCACAAAATCAAACAATAAATTAATCTATACAGATAAAAAATGCTGATAGACATTTAAATAGACATTTCACTGAAGTTGGCATAGTTCATAAAAAAAATTCACAGGCTACCATAAATTTGCACTAATTTATAATAATAACAAATACATATGAAGCACCACGATTTGCAAAGCACTACAGAAAATAAGTTTTGTAAATAAGAATGGATTAAGTAAACTCTTTGAAGTAAAATTTACTCATTCAGTAATTTTGTGAGGTAAGGGAGATGACTGTTTTTGAATCTGTCAGTTCTGTATCTATATGGTTTGTATTTAGCTCTTCTGCGTATCTGGACTGCCGATCTATAATCAGAAACAGGGAACCACCGAGAGAATCTCACAGAGCTGCTAGCCTTGATTGCAAAATCTTTGCAAAGTTGGAGTCTGCGCTCATAAAGCGGTTCTAATTGAAGAGATTCCAACGCTTCGGGATAAGATCTATACTCCCGAGAAAGGATGTACCGGCAGACACGCTTCTGGATTTTCTCAAGGCGGTTCACCTGCTCCTGAGTGAGACCGGCAGTCCAGAGAGGGGCAGCATATTCCAGACATGGGCGGACATAGCCTTTTTTTATACACAATAAGAAGATCTTCTTTTCCTAGTCAGCTTCTTTCAGTTTTCGGAGCATGAAAAGCTTTTTGTTTGCTTTGGTATACATTGAATTTACCTGTCCCTCCCATTTCAAATCCTTGTCAATTATTACACCTAGTAATTTGACTTTGTCAACAACAGCAAGTTTTTGACTAGAAATACAGACATCCACGTTTGGAAATGACTTGCGGCCAAAGTAAACCTGCATGACCTGACATTTGGACGGATTGAGTTTGAGCTTATTAACAATGGTCCACTGGTGCAAAGAGTCTAGGCTTTTCTGAATCTCTCCAGGACACCCATACTTCCTGCTTTCACCCAGAGTCAGATCATCAACATACTTCCATACGTTGATGTCTGTATTTCTGTCTTCCTCTTGTGCACTGTTGATGATACTCAAGAAAATGATTGGGGCCAAAATTGTACCCCGTGGAACCCCTCCCAGTAAAATTTGCCATTCAGAGAAAGTGTTTTTATATCTAACCCTTTGTTGTCTCCCAGAAATGAAGTCCACCACCCACTGTATAATAGATGGTGATACTCCCATGCTCAAAAGATTGGTGAAGGCAATATTGTGGTCGATTACATCGAACGCCTTCGAGAAATCTGTTAGCACCAGAGTGCTGATGTTGTCAAATTTCTCGGCTTCTGAGGCTAATTGGTGATAAACATCGATAAGACAGTGAGTGGTCGACATACCTTTCTGGTTACCATATTGTCTGTCATCGACATATGGTTGTATTGCATCATAACAAACTTAGAAACTCTCCTTCAGCAATTTTGGCTAAGGTTGAGGTAAGTGAAACCGGCCGTAATTTTTCAATTGAAGGTGGTGTCGTTTTCGGAAGCGGGATGACGTTGGCACTTTTCCACTGCGATGGAACAATGCCCTGATGAAGAGATGTGTTAATTATCTCGGTACCGGTGAACTGATCTCATAAGCGAACTCTTTAAGCACCTTCTGTGGAATGTTGTCAGGTCCACCCGCCTTCGAAATAGACCACCTTCTTCAGGTCTCATAGATCTCCCAAGGATGGAATACAGGAGGAGGCTCTTTACTTGGAAGGTACGCCGGTAATTGATCAAGTTGTAAAGGTTCTGAAGATTGAAGAAAAACTTGCTAAAGCTTATGAGAGCCATTGGAGACTGCTAGATGGTCACCAGGGTCTAAATCAGGTACGTGTATTGTATTGTCCGGTTTGTTCATATTGGCAAAGGATCTAATTTCCTTATGCCATTTACCGGGCTCAGATTTTTGCAGGTATTTAACTCGATTTGTATTATGAGATCTTTTAGCTTTCTTTATTTTAGAGATAACTTGATTTCTTAATTTGTGAAACATTTGCATGTCCCTGAAGCAAAGGCCTTCTGTCTACTCTGAATAAGTTTCTTGACTCTGTCCGTCATCCATGGTTTATCAGCAGAATGTAAAAGACGAGTCAATGCCCTCATTCAGAGTACAATAGAAGGCATCTACTTTGGTCTGGGTATCAACAGCATCATATTTCATTTCATTTTATTCAGTACTCATCAAAATACAACATAATATTGCACACACCTCAAAGCGCGCAAACCACAAACAAAGCACCCACAGTACAGTACACACAAACGTCAATATTGTAATTGTAAATACGCACAAAACCCAACCTCAAACCTTTCCAATTGTTTTGTATGTCTGTACCATGCTTGACGCATAACCCCCGCAGCCGCGCGCAAGTGGCTGTAAGCCTGCTAAAACTAACACGGGGATCCGTCGGTCATTCAGCCACGGTAAGGGTATTTAGCCGGCTGACTATGTTTTCAGTTTGTAGACTTATGGACCCATCTTTTTCACATTCATGAGGGGAAAGGAATATTATTATTAAAGAACAATATACAGATGTTGATCTTAAAAAGGAATTTTATTATGGGAATAACAGCCAATTGTTGGAAAAAATAAAGATTTGATGACGTCACGGCATTGATTGGTTTATTATTTTGCTTCGGGGGACCCATTCAGGTAAAAATGACGTACGTATCCCTACATTGCAAAAAACAACCGATTATCGTCATCGTACGTCGGTTTTTGAATCAGTAGGGAAAAGGTAAATTTTGTACTGTTTAGACATAATAAACGGTGTCTTTTGGAAAAAAAACTAATAGCACTTTGGGCAGTGGGTCATGTAAAGACCTTGATTTAACATAGTCGGATTTATACATATCGGTCGCCCCCGAAGAGCAAACTGATATCTGATACCTGACACGTGACCTGGTACCTGACACGTGACACCAAACTATTCATCTCGTTACCGTTTATAACTACAATACGGCAAAGAAGCAAGCATTCTGTAACTCTGTTGTCACAGCGTAATCGATCAAGATGTGAGACTATACATGTGGTTCTGTACAGGGAGGGTAGGACACGATCTGCTCGATTTGGGCATTGGGGATTTCCAAACGGTAATTTGTGAAATGAATAAAATGCATTTACTATGGCATCTCGGTCCCAGTGACCTTAAAAAATCATCTCTTTAAACTTTGGTCAAAAGATCTTAGTAATATCATGATAAATTAAGAAAAAAATATGAAGTTCACATCAATCATGCTTCTGTTAAATTACCTGTGCATAACTCAAAACTCCAGAAACTTCCCCTGCAAAATTAAACTCTCTATCAAACATAATACGCTTGAACATACGCGCCATGGCTACAGAGCTATGCGCTCTGTAGCCATGCGCACCGATACACTCTAATATCAAAACAGCCCTATTATAATTATTATACACCCCAAAACCATTGCACTCCTCGGTATATGGTGTCTTTGGAATCTGGAATATAAACTGCAGCAAGAGCAATATAGGGAGCGGCTCTTGGTAAGTTAGGGTGTGTAATCATGATCCACATAACTTCAAGTTCTGGGGGTACTGAAATGTTGTAATTGGTTCAGCTTTGCATTGTTCTTAACATAAACAAGTAGACCACCTCCTCTTCTGTCTTGTCGATGTTTGCTAAACAAATTGTAGTCATTTATGGCAAACTCCTCGGGGGAAGATTTGGTTGACCCATGATTCAGTAATGGCAGCTATGTCAGACTGTTCACTTTTAATCAGCTCAGTCAGTTCATCCAATTTGTTCAAAGTAGAACGTGTATTGGTGAGAGAAATGCTGGCAAAAATGAGGATTTTACAGTCGAATCATTCGGTCTATTAGCAGTAACTGGTGGCGCTATGGGTAATTTAGTTACGAATCTAGGTCTTTGAGCTATATACGAACTTGTAAGAGGGGTGTTTTGAGACTGAGTACATAAATTCAGTCTATCAGATATACGTATTTGTTCTTTGTTTAGTTCTGCCTGCACGACATCATCGTTTTGTAAGTCTTACAATGCCCAAACATTTAAATTGGACCATTGATCATGTGGTAACGATAGAACATCGCCCTTGCCTGTATAATTTAATGAATGAAGTTCTTGAGAGGTGTATGATAGCTTGTGGAAACACATCGCAACTCAATACGTATGCTGTACAAATTCGTAATTGGTGCAAAATTTGGAAGCCTTGGCGATAACAGTTATGCATAGGTTTAGCTTACCAACCCTTACCAGCATCAGTTCAGACGAAAATGAAGACAAAACATGTTATAAAGTTCAGCTACAGTCAACGGAGGTAGTAACTTAGAATAATACAGGTGATGAACATCAAATAAGACGATAAATAGCACCGAAAAACAACAAAATTGGCGTTTTAAAGAGGACACGAACAAATTACGTGCAGGCAGCTGGAAGCACCCCCTCTAGAACACTCAAATATGATCCAGCCAAGATGGGTACAACGTCTGAATTCCGCAAGTCTTGACCGGCTATTGTTGCTCCAACATTGTGCACACCAAGAGATGTTCCATTGTCTGTGGTGCTGTTCCACAATCACAGGTAGTGTCCTGATCTACTTCCAGGTAGCCCCACTTCTGCAAATAAAACTAGTTAAAGGTGATCAAATAATCTATTAATTACTGTGATCATAGATTTTCTGTGTAAGTGTTAAACGTGACTTTTTTATCCGCTTTAATGTCTTTTAACTCAAGGTGCAATATCATGTTCAACACTTGATTTCAATTACTATCAGAAACGACCTCCATAATGCTTTGAAACAATGACAGTCCAGTTATTAAATTTAAGTGACAACTGTCATCAGTTAACGTTGTTTTAAACAATTTTCTTTCTGGATTAATTGTCTTCAATGTATATCTACACGGACCAACCCGATTCATCAGGGCTTCACAAAAATGGTCATGACTTTTGAATCAAAAATCCAAATTACACCAAACAAAGATTTGTCAAAGATGAGATTGTGGATAATCAAATCCTTATCAAAATTGGCACAATAGATTATGTCTCAGAAAAAAATCGCTTAAAATCCTGCGTTGTTATTGGTACACCACAATGATCTGAATAGAAGAGACATGTCGGTTGCATCAATCAATATCAGTATTACAACTGAAAAAAATTCAGATCCTCTGTCAAAATAGCTGTTCCTTCCACTTGTAAAATGAATAGAGAGTCTTGAGGTGTGAGTTTAATTAAAATCCATTATTATCACAAAGCAAAAACAAAATCCTCCCAAATAGTGCACTTTTAGCTTGTGATGAATGGGAGAGTCTTGAGGAAAAGTACTACAGTCAATTCCAGTGCAAAACCTGATCCTCAAATGCTCAAATTAGCTAATACTTGAACTGTGTAATGATATACATGGAGGCTTGAGGTACGAGTTCATTTAAAGGTGCACCAAGAAATTTCACGTCAAAACCGGGTTTTCCACTGATGAAAAGCTTATCTTCAAACATATTCCATCTAAAAGAGTTCAGCTTTTTTTTTTAATTTGGTACAAAAAACGTGGAATTTCTAATTTAGTATTGCTCCGGACAAAATTCAACCTGTTTTATATTGAAAAAAATAAGAAATTTATTTCTCACTTTTAAGGTATTTATGTGGCCAAATACGGAAGGTAAAAAGTCTACGGAGTGTTTTACATTTATATTCATTAATATCTTGGGGCCTTAATAATGTCAGTGTCCCTAAAGCGAACCAAGATGCTTAAACTTTCTTGGTGCCCAAACAGCTATACCTTCAGTTCTAGACTAGTTCTGTACATTAATAAGCGTTTGAGTATATAGTAAACTATCTTCAAACCAAAATGAAGTACCCTTTGCTACTTGGAATGACAGGTCTATCAAGGCAAACAAAAAAACCGCGGACATAGTGGACTTCGTCATTCAAGCGATCAGTTCGATGGCAGAGAGATGTAGCTATTATCCAGGAAAAAAATTCTCTAGCAATTATAAGCTTCGTCGCTCTCACAGAAGAGGTGGAGGTACAGCTATTCTTGTTAGGGATTAACGAGACCTGCGAGTTTAACTCCATGGAATAATGAATGTCAATCTTCCACTTCCTTCCAAATTTTCTTATCTCCAAACTCAATATGATAACAAAAATAATTAACCTGTCAATGTTTATAGATGATTCCATCTCTCTAGATGATTTGACGTTGGTAGTGGCCAATTCTGCTCCTAACTGGAGACTTTAATGTACATGTTGATGTTGCTGAGACCGTGGACTCAATCTTCCTCAATATACACGAGCTGCATGACTTGACAACAAGTAGTTGTTGGACCCCAAACTCACATCGGGGAACCAACTCTGGATATATTAATAACTTGGAAACAAGGACAATTTTGCGAGACATATTTCAGATAGTGTCATTTGTAGTCTGCACACTACGCTGTCACCGTGCTTTTAGTCCTGGTTAAAATTGGGGAGGGCACCTGGAGAAGGAGAAAATTCTCATGGGTATTTTCTGAACAGTTTTTCATGGGGAACAAGATATTGGGGGGAAAAAGGAGGAGAAGCTAGCGACGCCTCAATCACCCTCCCCCCCTTTTCTCCCTGCTCTATAACTGCTCACCACATTTCTATATGTCCTTCATTAACTCTTTACCATCTCAACTTTCTCACACTCATCACTTCGTTCGCGTTAACCCAAACAACTCAGCAGGGTAACTCCCCGACTCCTCCCCTCTCCCCCACACAAATTCACGCCTTCACTCACACTCCCTTCACCCCCCCTGTAAGCTCTACACCCCCGACCACCTTTCGTCACTTATCACCATCACATACTACCCCCCCATTTCTCCCAATACCCACCTCAACCCACACCACCCCTTGTCTATCACCAAACATACAATCCTAACTCCTCCTCACAATTCCCATAACAATTTCTTCTCCCAACCACCTATCTAACTCTAACACCACTAACCCTTACTCACGCCTCCCCCCCATTTTAACACCCTCAACCGCCACACGCTCACACCCTCTTTCTCCCGAGAAAATTTCCACTAGAGGGGCTTTTTTCAAAATGGCCGCCAAAATCTCATATAAAGTGTGTATATGGTTTAAATAAGTATCAATGAGGTACTTTTTCCACTTTTGCATTAGGTTATTAGATTTAATTCATTAAGAAGCTACGTTGTAATAAAGAATTTAAGAGGTCCAAAATGAGGGCGCTTTTCAAAACGCCGCAACAATCTTTAAAAAGGTCCAAGATGAGGGCGCTTTTCAAAATGGCCCCAAATCCCGGGCAAAAATCCATAAAGTGTATATATGTGGGTTAAATAAGCATTTATGAGAGGCTTTTGACCAAATTTGCAAAGTTTAATTGCGAGTCTACCAAACGATGCCATGGAGCAGATTTTGCCAAATTATTAATCTAGTTTGGTCACATATTTGATTAAACCATGTGATTGATAAAAGGAAGGCTATCAATATGAAGAGTTTTTCAAAATGACCGCCCAAATCTGGATAATGACACGAAAATAAACTGTATCAGGCAATTGTGTAACAAAAATGCATTAAATATTGCATCTTTAAGACATACTCGTAATTATTTGAGGAGTATCAATAGTGATCACATTCCACATGCACAATGCCTATCACAATGCAATAATTGTGAAACTTGTTGGTAATCGTAATAACTTGTGGTGTTTTCTGTTCACTAAATACTGAAGAAAACATTTTTAACAACGTAATACTTTTTAAATTATCTAAATAGTTAGTATCTTCGTGTAGGATATTCAAATACTGAGAAGACCCTGCTTAGGAACCCCTACCCGTGTTTACCGAGCACCTTTTGAGGTAACACGGGTTTAACAAGCGGGTGATACCACCCAGGAATTCTGTATAAAGCACCCGATGCTTATGTTTTTAATATCAGTGGATAGGTATGGTCCCCCTTTTTCCATTGAAACCAAAATAGTACCAACAATACCTAGCCTGCGTCGTAAAGGACGTTTTAAGTGCGCCAGTCGGACAAAATTTGCATTTTCCACAGAAAATAGGCGAATAGGTATGAATATCGATTTTTATGCGGTTTTTCAGCTCTAAGTGGCAGTGACTAGTTAAAATTGCGTTTTAGAGCAATACTGTTATGCAGAAAGTTTAAAAAAAAATGTACCCTAAAGTTTTCTTGGGTGTCAACCACAACCCTACACTTCGACTTTGAAGGCATACACTAACCCTGTGAAACGGCAACCTTCACACTTTTTTTTCACTAAAAGAAGGGAAAGGGTGGATAAAATTTTACCGTGAAGCTTTGTCCGAAGGTTTGGCATTTAGCACACCAGCTAGGAAGTTCACGGGGGGGGGGGGGGTAAGTCACCCCACCCCTTGGTAAGACAATGTAGCTGTCGGATTTGTGCAGAAGTTAAGGTATATAACTTTCACTGTTATTTCACAATGTTTCACGTTTTACCATTAAAAGGAGTCTTTTTTGACAAGCTGTCTTAAAACTCCCTTTGAATTCTCGTTTTTGTTTTTGTTGCTTTTGTTGTGTTTGTTGTTGTTGTTAATTTTCGCATAAAAAATTGCTCTATCAAAGATTGCATAATGTTGTTTTAGATTATTGTTCATTTTGTTTCAAAACAAGAGACGAATATTAGTTTGATTTAAGTTTGCTATGATTGCAATTAATCCACTAAGACATCATGTTGATTATTCCAGGCTTTTGTTTTAAACGGACTTTTTCGGTGAGTTTTATTATATATTCCTTTAAACATTACAATAAAACTGATTGCTGTAATTGGTAAACCATGACATGGATCGATTGGTCCGGATGATTATTCCTGGCAAGCTTGTTTTTTCTTTATTTTTATCACTTAACAATTCATAATAAAAACGTGCACAAATTCCGAACAGCTTAAGGGAGTTTTCCTAGGTGAGAGGTCTCGTAATGGATAATTGAATATCCTATACGAAGATACATAATAGAATTTAGAAAAGTAAAAATATATTGGAAAATGTGTTTGTATTTCTGCAGCATTTAGTGAACAGAAAACACCAACCCGTTAGTTATGATGCCCTTCAGTTAAAATTGTATTAGGCATTGTGAATGTGAACACTACTGACAATTAATCCTCAATAATTACAAAGAGTTCCATATTAAAGGAAAGTCCCATCCTATTCGCCCACACACCAATTGATTCCCGCTTCTTCACGACACCACCCCATCCTTTCCCATTCATTAACCCCCCCCCAAAAACCTCCCACCCCAACCCACCCATATAAATATTTAAATGTATTTTGACAACACTTGCTGTACATTTTCATGCTCATTAGATTTTGGCGGCCATTTTGAAAAAGCCCCCATATTGCGAGCCAACATAGCCTTCTTTTTCTATAAACCACATGGTATATTGTTGCAAATATGGAAACCAACCTACTTAAATCTGGACTAATCTGTTTCGTTTGTTAGACCCACAGGTAATATTACATTGGAATTTGGAGTCCATTTTGAAAAGCGCCCTCATTTTGGATCTCTATAGATTATGTGTTACACATGTAGCTTCTTTTTTGAATAATTCTAATCAAAACTCATGCAAAATGTGGTCAACCGCACCTCATAATTGCTATTTTAACCCATATATACACTTTATATGGGATTTTGGTTGCCATTTTTGAAAGCGCCCTCATTTGGACCTCTTTATAGATTCTTTAATACAAATGTAGCTTCTTTATCAATAACTAATCAAAACTTATGCAAAAAGTGTTCAAACATGACTCATAGAATATTTAACCCATAAACACACTTTATATGGGATTTTGGCAGCCATTCTGAAAAAGCGCCCTCACGGGAAGGTTCCCAGGATACAGCCTGTTTACCTCAGATATTCTTGTTCCCCATGAAAAACTGGTCTAGAAAAAACATATGAGAATTTATCCTCCTCCAGGTGGCACCTCCCTCAATTGTAACCCGGACTATTTATCAAAAACAACTGACCTGAACCAAGCATTAAAACTATGCACACTCAGAAAATGCGCAACATCAAAAGAGACATCTTCTGCTCTGATATATACGATATGCATTTCTTCCTTTTGCCAATGAAAAAATAACATCTTATCTTAGATCCTTGATGAACACGCTCCACTCGTTAATCGATCCGTAGTTCTGCATACTCGTGCACCTTGGTATTCGGATGTTCTTCGTGCTGAGAAGGGTGTCGGGCTGGAGCGCAGGGTTTCACAGGCTGGACTCAAGTATACAAAGAGGCTTACAAGAATCAGTGTTCTAAATAAAATAAAAAAAAATACAACTTTCTTCTTGCTAAAGCCGAGACAGAGTATCATAGCAACCAGATTACTACACAACCAATTTCTTCATGGGAGTACCTTTAAAGTGACTGTTAAGTAGTCGCGGAGTCGCGAAAGTGGGGGTAATCATCCACCTAGGTACACACGCAGCACCTTAACCACTAATCACCCCATGCAGGGGTATCTGCGTGGCTACTCCCATGCAAATGAGCTCTGAGATCTGTGTGATTATTTTAGTAATCTTATCCATTATTTAACATTTTGGTCACCTATGTTACATGTTTTTACACAAAATGTCATTTATAGGGGATTTTGGTGATGCTCAACCCAATATACAGTGCGTATCAACAAAAAAAAAACGCAACCGGATTTGTTTTCAATTTTGTGAAAATATGATTAAGTTTACAGCAAAAGAAATAATACCACATTAAAGCTACACTTCTCCTCTGTCCAATGATATGTTACTCGCCCATACACGGTCATTGATGGCTGAGTAAATGCCCAGCAAGTCAATTTTGGTTTTGGACCAAGTTTTGGACATTGAAATAATCTTGTAGAAATTAAATAAACATAATGGAATTTGCAGTAAATAATCTCAACTTACCATTATCTTCTTCTTTAGGATGAAATTACACTCCATGTCCTCAACATGGCCTCCATCTCTCTCTACACAAAGGTGAGCACGCGTCCCCATTTCGCTAACCGTTCGGCGAATCATTTGTCTCTGGGGTCGTAATGCATCAAACTCTTTGATTATCCTCGGACGAAGCGATGTAAGGTCAGGTGGCGGGGTGGTAAAGATTTTGCTTTGGGTATCCCCAAAGAAAGAAATCGCAAGCAGTCAGATCCGGTGATAGTGGTGGCCATTCCACATTATGATGCAGTGCAATGACACGGTGTCCAAATACCTCCACCAACATGTTCCTAACAGCTATCAGTCGAAAGGATGGTGCACCATCCTGAGCCCACCATTAACATTTTGTTCCCCCCTAAAAACACCTCCTCTCTTTTGAACTGGAAAGTTTGCAATTAGCTCCGGAATCACATGCTGATTCAAGATTTCCAGGTAGCCATTTCCGTTCATGTTGTTCTCGAAAAAGAATGGCCCCAATAACAAACCATTCCCACAAATGCCACCGCCAAACATTCCGCTTCTCTCGCTGAAGTTCACAATCAAAATTGGACTCTGGAGATGACCTTTTGGAGCATCTCCGAAATTACTTTGTCGTCAACCGATTCCCATTCATCCCAAAACTACACCTTCGCCAATGAAAGATTGGTGAGGAACAGGTCATTTCCTTGACATTGGTCAATTAACCATTGACAAAGTCTTGTCGTCGTGGCAGGTCCGCGGGCAGAAGTTTGTGGTCGCGATTTTCAGTTGATATGATTCCATCTTAAGATCGAGTCTGGTGATACGATTAAATGTTGCCAATGGAATTACTAGACCATTTCTTCTGGCACTAATATTTCGTGGATTCTGCTGTACGAGATGTCTAACTGCCTCAATGTTCTCATCAAAACGTCTTGTTCGTGGCCTTCCAGAGTTCCCTCTTTTGCGATTAAGACTGCTTCCTGTAGCCTGGTACTTCCTAACAATTCGCAATATCGTGCTTCTGGGTGGAGGATCACGTTCAGGAAATTGTGCTCGAAATGCCTCTTGCACTGCCGTTGAATTTTGGGTGCGAGCATACTCAGTTACCACAAAGACCCTTTGCTCTGTAGTCGAGGCATCTTGGACACTGATGAAAATTAATAAGCATGCTTTTGCTGGGCTAGAACCTATGACAAGCAAATCCTTGCAAAAATTCAAAGATTATATAATGACTCACCTGACTGAACATTTGAAAAGAGAGGAGATGGAGATTTGAAGAGGAATCAAACAGCTTTTCACTTATTTAACACTTGGTCCCACTCCTATTTTCTCCCATTGTTGAAAAACCTTGATTACTCAGCCATCCATGAACGTCATTTCCTTGTGTGCCTGTCAGTAACCAAGCAGGTAACTGCAGAGTACACTATAGGATGGGTACTGCTAAGTAAACATAGCTTTAATGCACCCGGTGGCTTGTGTACTTTCAGAGTACTTAGATGTAGTTACTGCGTCGGTGGTGCATCAAAGGGGTACTGCTGGAGTAGAACTCAGAGTACACATGGAGTAGCTTAAGCGTGAGTTTACACCGATGAGTAGGAATCTGGCTGTGTACATGTGTAGTCAGCATTAACACTTCCCAAAGTGAAACAACCGCTACCTACCCCTGCAGTCCAAAGATCTTCTGACAGTTTTCACGAGAAGATCAAGAAGTTGCACAACAGTCTACATGACACTTCTACTGACTCTTTGTCTGTTTGACCCAACAGAGTCATGGCATAGCAATTTTTCTAGTGTCTGAAGAGGTTCTGGAAATCCATCAAATCAGCATCGATTAAGTCGGCTCCTGTCCCTTTACCAGCCGGCCTCTTAAAACAATGTCTAGCTGTTACTAGTCATAACAAGGATTGACACTTTCCTTATCCGCGGACGTATTTCCTCAAGTTCTCAAGCATGCATTTGTCATCCCGCTGCTGAAAAAAATCTGGATGGGACACAACTTCCTCTCAATGACCGATATCAATCTTCCATTCTTGGAAAGGTGACTGAAAGAAGTAGCAAAGGCATTCGTTGCAGACATTTCATCGATAATGATCTCATGTTCCAATGCATTCAGCATACCGGCAATATCGGAGTACGGATACCGCACTGTTACCATGGTTACGGGTGCAGAATGACATGTTGAACCTGCTCTTGACAACAAAACAAGAGGCTGTGGCAGTGTTACTTTTCAGCGCCGCTTTTGACACCATAGACCACAAATAGCTCCTAACCCGTCTAACCGAACGGTATGGGATAACTGAAAAGCATTGAAGTTGGTTCTTTCCTACCTTATGGCACAACAAATCTATATAAGTCTTAAAGGAGCTTCGTCATATCCTGTGGCGGTAGATTGTGGGGCCGACAGGGCTCCTGTTACTGGGACCCTATTGACTTCATTTTGTTCAGTGCCCCACTACAGATTACCTCATTGTCCATGGTGTTCAATCTATGATGATGACACCCAGCTCTAATAGGCTTCAACCCTCGGAATAGTGAAGATTGAATCATGCACTGTAAACATCAGATCCTGGTGTAAATTCAACAAGCTGATACATTAAAGCGGCATTGGCACACTTTTAACAAAATATGAAATGTATTCATTTGATCGAAAATGATTGGGCTAGGATGAATGAGCGAGTAAGCCTAACTTGCAATATTGGTTGTGGTCCGGGTTCCCACACGTGTAGCAGTACACTGCAATGACATGAAAACGCCATAAAGTGATTCTCTTTGGTTGGTGGTTTCAAATTTTCGGGACGTTTCTATCTCAGCCATTTTAAACGCTTTTCAACAAGCCAGTTTTAATGAAAGAGCAAGACTAGGCACATGGTTTATATTTTGAGGACTTTCAAAATTATCGGACCTTGGCACAATACTGATGAAAACCTGCCAAATTACTTTTTATGCACCCTATATCTTGTTAGGCCAGAGCAAACAAGATCATCAAGTATGCCTCAAAATATTTCAACTTTAGCGTTGCCCAGAAAAACGAATCTTGTAATTTGAGTTCAATTAATATCCACAATGTATCCCAGGACAAAAACATTACATTCCAAATCCAAAGGCTCAATATAGCTGCAACTTAAGAGTCTTGAGGTATTAGTTCAATTAATATCTACTAAAGTGCAGAGCAAAGCAAGACCCTTCAAATCCAATTCCAAATTTGTTGCCACCCTTGCTCGTAAGTCTGAGGTAGGACTTGAAATCTGAGTATCCCAAGGCAAAAAAGATTCTCCAAATCCAATGATCAACTAGTTCAAGGAATAGGAGGGGCGGAGTCTATTGTTGTTCTATTTAATCAATATTGGAAGTATATCACGATCTGCAATTGAACTGACTCAAAGTTCAGTGTGTATCCAGCACCCCACGCACAGGAATCTGGTTACAGTGATGTGGCTGAAAAGGCAGCCCTATGATGCGGTGTGGGTGAGTTTCCTCCTCTTGCGCAAGTGCTGAAACCTCTCAGAATTTACTTTTTGAAGTCAGTTTTCAATCCAAAAAAATACTTGAAAGACATATGCCTCAAAGAGTGCGCAGTCTGAAATTGTGATGTGCAATGCCTTGCATTGGCATACAAGTTTCTTCTTTGAGCCCGATCCATTCAAACTTGATCCACAAGCCTTATTCACAAAATCTCTCTCCCTCTATCTGTCTTGTCATACACTCAAGGGCTCAACTTTTATTGAAATATCCACAATGAAAACACACAGAAACAAATAAAACACCCGGGTACCGGTGTGGCAGGAGATATAGTCCTCCGGGCTCACAGTCCAACTATAATGGTGAATAATAGGGCAATCGATCCAGTTGACTCTTCACGCAACATTAGTTTCATGCTTTATTCCACTGTCGTCTATGGAGCCGGACTATCTGCCGGACTATATCTCCTTTTACACCGGCAAAAGTTTGAAAAAGTAGTTTGAAGCGTCTGTCTCAACTAATGCCCGAAATTTTTAACTCATCGCAGGTTCTCCTTTAGTATTTTCTTTTTCTTACTTTTTTGTGTGGAAACCTTGGATGAAGGAGCCACCCAAATCCCCACCCCCCATGATACACCACACAGTTGCACCTTTAACTTTGTAGCTGAAAAGGAGAGCCTTGAAGGTACAATCAATATCAAACATGTAGCCCAGACTAAAAGCAGATATTTCAGTTGGCAATCTGGGGACTCCCTTCTGCAAAACACACATGGCAGTAATAAATTCACAACACCATAAAATGTATATTTCAATTATACTTTTCTATTTTCAAAGCCTTCCCATTATATTCTGTATGAGTTAAATACAAATCAACCATAGCCCAAGTTTAAACACTTTCACATAGTACATGTCATTGTCAGTTTCAAAAACATACATGTTACAATATTCAAAAAACATGATATGCAATATATACCTCTATATTCCATAGTTCTAGTACATTTATATATAAACAATTTAGTAAGATGGTCCAGGAGTATGTGGAATGAGCAAAATGTATAGAACAAGTAGCAAATAGTACAAATGCAATGATTTTTTTCTTACACCCTCTTCTTTTACAACAAATTTGACATTATTCTATATTACTGGCACAACTTTAACAAAACATTAATATCAATGCTTTGGTTAAATGATATAAAATTTGTGACTTTGCAATATTGTTAACAAAATGCAGAAATTAATTGCTCTTTGAAGGGGCCAATTATGAATATTAATGCTTGCACAAGAGGAACACAATCTTTTGGAGTCAATGTCATGTCCCTGGTATAGAAAATAATCATTTAAAAAAGTTCTGCTGTGTATATCGGTAGGTAGGGTAAGTAAACCAAAGTTTTAAATCCGGTTTTGTTCCCAGTAACAGGGGTGGCAAGATTCACCTCACATTCACAGCAAATACTGCTTCATAAGGATTTATTGGAGCAGAAAATGATTGACCGGATGCCCTTCCTGGTAGCAATGTGCTGGATGGCTGCCATTAGCTCTCCCTGAGCTGACGCCCTTGCAGCCTGTAGGTAGATCTTCTTTTTAGTTCTACCATGGTTACCAGCTACCCTCTGGCTACATAATAAAAAAACATCTTATCCAGTCATTTGGTAATATTTGAAAACAATTTATCGGGTGTTTTACCTTGTGACAAATGTCAATTTTGTTGCGATTTTTACAAAATGTAGTGGAAGGTTGCTAAATAACAACTTTTACAAGCTTACCAAGTTTCCACGCTCTAATGTACTCAATAAATAATCATAATAAACGATTTCGCCATGAAAACAGACCAGGATGTTTTACATAGTGATGGATGTTTAAGCCCTTATAACTTGTGTATTTCAGCTCTTTTTATATACCGTTTTAAATACTAATTTCAATCAAAATTGATTAAAATTATCTTGTATACAAACCAAAAATATGACGGTTCAAATTGCTGAAATTGTCCATGGTCGCAACATTCATCAGTATGAAAAACACATCAACCAGCAAAATCCGAGGCGATGTATGTTGATGTGATGGATGTTCAAAATATCCCGATTAGTGTATTACATACTAGCAACGGATAAATACAATGACCCTTAATAGAAATTTTCAAATTTTAAAAATTTTTTAATCTTATATAAGGTAAACGTATACAGGGTGAGTCCAAAAACTTGACCCTGATTGTGTCCGCCATTTTGAATTTTTAAATAATATATATCTAACATATGTGGTATCTGCGGAAAGCTTATTTCATTATCTTTAATTTGCTGCAAAGATCATTCCAATCGAAAAGTATAGGCCGAGCTACAGTCTTTCGAATCAAGAATCTGCAGTGAATAAATATCCTGATTTTCTTCTGGACACTGATTTCCTTCGTTGAACGCCGTTCATTTCAATGTGAATCCGTGGACAGAGCAGAAAATCGACTACTTGATTCAAACGACTGTAGCTCGATCTATACCTAACCGATGTGAATGATCTTTGCAGTAAATTAAAGATAATAAACCCAGCTTTCAGATGATACCATATATGTTAGATATATATTACTTAAATATTGAAAATGGCGGACACAATCAGGGTCAATTTTATTTTACTCGCCCTGTATATGATTTTTCAATTGAATAATTTGAACCTTGTACGTTAAAGTGTACGGACTCTGTTAAGTTGGCCGTATTTTGGTTTAATATCCGTCACTATGTAATACACCCCATGAATTCTGAAGTGCTGCTTTTTGTTCAATTTTTGTCAGTGAATTTGACCATGGTCACAACATCCATCAGTATTAAAAACACATCAACATGTACAATCTGAGGTGACATATGTTAATTTTTGTCAGCAAACAATCTTCTTTTAATTCTTGTTCAGTAGAATCACATTACAATCCTTATCCACCTTCAACCTGGCATGCTTTGGCAAGAATTTGAAAGGCAAAACGGCCCCGAGTGGTGCCTTGGGAATTTGGCCATACTACAATTCATCACAAAGATTGTGCTTATGTTAAAGGAGCATTTTGTGATTCCAGCACTTTCCGTTTTATTCATGGTTCACTAGATATCCTTGAGAAAACCTTATTCACAAAATGTTATTTATTGATTTTATTGATTCTGATCTTGCGGTTTTGAGTTATAAGCAATTGCTTGTTTCCCACGGTCCCATAGGCGACTGTGCTCTAATTTCTGTTCGTTTGGCAGAAAATACAAAATTGCTAATTTCTTACAGATACGGCTTAATTTGCATGCAAGATTAGGTACACATGGATTACTAAGGCTAATGGTTCAGATGATATAAAAATCTCAATTTTTTTTAGGTGAGTCGGGGGACGAGATTGTGGATCACGAAATGCCCCTTTAAGTGTAAGTTTGACCAGTTCACTTTCAATATAAAACCACCTATGAAAGTGGTTTTAAGTATTTCAACAGCTTTGCGATAAACAATACCTAATTTCATGAAAATTTTGTAGCAGAATTTGACACATTTGGTTAGATCAGCTGCAAGTTTCAGTTGCTCCATTGACAGCTACAGCTACTCTTCAGAAATTTATGCAAAATCCACAAGTGCAGCATGTAGTGCACTTTTGATCAAATACATTATTCAACTATTTCCCACCTCATAAAACCATCCGAACAGACCCACAGGAAGGCGGTGACATGACAATCATCTGCTGATGAGCTGTATATTGTGACTGAGTTTGGTTGCAACACTGTTCACTTCTGGTATTCCACTGGACACTCCACAGACCAAGACAGAAACAGTGCTCCCTATAAATAATTACATCTATAGATGCTAAAGTAATCCAAGATCTGTTATTCCCAGGTGTAATTGAAGATAAACCCAGTAAAGTTGGGTTCACGAGTAATACTACAATTACATTCTGTTATGCAGCTTGACCATCAGATTTTATTATACAAAGTATGGTACTTTTGTAGTATACATGAAGATTTTAATTTAAAAAAATCCCCATAAACTTTGGATTCAAGCAGTTCAGGTTACCATCTTTAATTTTATATTTAAATTACAACACACACATTCAAAAAAGAGTTTTGAAAACTCTGAGTCTGCCTTTAATCACTGAAAATATTTCCTCTTTTGATTATATTAAAGGTGCTTGTTCCGATCGGCTCTGGGACCCCCCCCCCCCCCCCGATTTAACCGTAAGTAGTATAAATTTTGATATCAGATGAAAGGCCATATTTTTCTCATTATCGCCCTGAAATTTCAGCTTCAAAATCCACTTTTTGCAAAGATATAAACAAAAAATACATCGGTCCTCGAACCGCTTGTGTCGCTTGCCGCCGCGGTTAGTGAATGTAGCCTAACATGCCCTTACCTTGAATATTGACGTTGGCCGCATAACAAATGAGGTTTGCATATACCTCCATAAACCAAGTTTGGTTCCAATTGAACTTCAACTTTGTCACAGGTCAATTTTACATTTTCAGCCTATCGTACAACTTGCCCTCCCATGACCTTTTGACCTTGGTATTTGACCTTTGACCTATCAACAAATGAGGGATCCTAAGTGTGCCCCTATGATTCAAGTTTGGTTCCATTGAACTTTCAAATGGGTCAATTTTACATTTTCAGCTAATTTTACAACTTGACCTCACTACCTTTACCTTGTACGTGACCTGTGACCTCGTCACAAATTGGGGGAGGCCATGTTACACCTGTGACCCATTTTGGTTTGCACTCCATTGAATTATGTGGATATTACAGTGCAAATGTTGACCTTTTCACAACAACAACCAACAACCACAGACCTCAACAACAGACATCACGTTTGTACAAATTGTCCCTACGAGTGTCTTCCGGCCTTAGGCACGGCGAACAAAAACTGTTGTTTTAAATGGTTACTAGATATTAGTCACTGTCAATAGGGCCTTGCATGTTCATTATTGCTTCTATTATCAAACCGTAAAAGTTCGTTTCCCACGATACTTGATGGTAAGTGTATGCGGTGCCAGGCTCTCATATCAATGTAGAACAAGATCCACTAAGGACAAAAATCGGAACACCCACCTTTAATTGTCAAGATAACAAAAACATTACTATGGCCCACTGAATAAAGGTCCATTCAATACTTCACTGCCTGCAATGCCGTGAAAACCCATCAGACCACCCCCTCAAGACAGCAGTGCAATTCAAATTATGAACTTTGTTGCTGCTGTTTTAAAGTCCCTAAAAATTGAAATATGATTTTTGCTGATTGTAAGCTTTCTCAAAAATAACCCCTCTGAAGGGTTAACGGAAAATGTTTCTTTGGTACAACATTTTGAAATTCTAATTCTATAGAGCAAATACGAAATTCAGACGTGTTTTAGATTGAAAATAAGCAAATCAGAATCACCTTTTCCTCTCTTTTAAGGCATTTCTGTAGCCAATATAACAAGGTAAGGAAATCTATTGAGTGTTCTGTGTATAGAATTACTATTATGACACAATATTTTGGGTGCCTCAAAATCTCTTGTTGCACCTTTAAGTCCATAGATGTTTCATCCAGTTCCCTGCAGTGCAGTGAAGTATGATGGACTTCGGAATTTTATAAATAAAACAGCCTTCCCTGGATACGTTGTCCCCTGCCATCTCAATTTTCAAATGGAGATATACATGAATGTTTGACCTTGCATGACCTTTTACCTCAATTACCCCTTTTAATATTCACCAGAAGGGGTTTTGAATAATCCCAGGAGCGAGCAATGTGCCGATACTGTACTGTACAAACGCCATGGCAGTACTTAAGGATAAAAATGTTCCAAAAGGTTAAGAACCACAGACATTTCATAATCTGCAAAAAATCCCCTAAGCGAATGCTTTGTGGGCTAACATGAGCGTTACCGTCAGGGTTTTTGTGTGTTAAGAATAGATTTTCTGTGAATCACATGACCTTATTGCGGTGAAATTTACCAAAACTTGTGCATTCTGGATTACTCAAAACACCCTCTGCATATTCACCTAAATACTAGATTATTTTTCATACCAGTTGGAGCTGAATTGGACATTTTTTTAATATGCTAATTACTCAAATCATAATATGCAAAAAATAGTAGAGTTCAACGCATTCCTCACTGCACCCCGTACAAAGTTAATCGGTCATGTTTAGAGGATGTAAAAGTCCAATGCAGGGTAAAGATTTTTACCACATGCAATAAGACACCCATATGCACTGGTCAAATACTACATTAATTCATCTTTGTGTGATTGCAAGCATATCAACAAGATTGCCATAAAATTACCTGACCTGACTGAACATCATTTCATCAGGCATGTAGAAAGTAAATTCTAATTATCTAACTTATATTAATCTATGCCACTTGAATTCTAAACCATTACAAAATATTCAGAGGCTATTTTTTTTATTCAGAGGCTATTATTTTTTTAGAATTCTCAAAAGATTTGAACGATAATGTTAAGAACCCCTCTACAGTGCTCCATATATATTAAGGGTTGAAACTGGCTCAGCTGATATAGTGAAATGCTACTCACAGGCTAGAAGACATTTTAGCTTTTTGAATTGGGTAACGTCTAATCAAAATGAAGTTTGGTTGTAAAAAAATAACTATCCCCAAGTTCACTTGATACTTTCATAAACAAGGCCTATCCTATTTTGGTACCTTTACTACACTGTCTAGAAAGCCATGTTCGCTGTTGTTTATTTTAAGACCTCCCAGGCCTCGTAACCAGATTTTGGGTGCAATGTTTTTCAAGAGGGCAGAGTTTCCCAATTTTTAACCAAAAGTTTAACCCTTTTGGTGGCAAAAAAGCATAAAAACCCTATTTTTATTATTCGCTCACTTGCCAAATCTAACTTTTGGCAGTTTTTTAGCTCTTTTAGGGCTTTTTGAAATTTGCGGGCCTGGACACTCCCTTTACAATAAACAGTCCAAGTAGCACAATGTTTTTTGGGGGGTGGTAATTTACCCTTACAATTATGAGGTAGTGGTTATTTAGCCATATGACAGCACTCCCGTAAACAAATTCAGTTACTTTGCCATGCGTGCCAATTTTGTATTTTGAGCTACCTTAAAGTACATGTAATTAAACTTCTTTACCCTACCTGTACTTTTACCAGCACTTACTGTTGATTTTGTATTTCTTGATTTAACACTATAGAATTTCTTTTTTTCTGCCCCTTATTACCAGCACCGACATGCACTTTTGTCAGTTTGCAAGATGTACATTGACCCAGGGGTAGGGCGGCCAATAATCCCAAAGTAAATCTTGACGAAAAATTCGGACTTTTTATATGTTGTGTTCATGAGTATTTTTCTTATTCCAAATCCATTGGAGTTGAAGAATCACACTACTGAAGGTTTTTACTGAATGTTTTGTTGTATTAATAATGAACAAGGATGAGGTCTATGTAGGTCATGGGAACACCCAATCGACCCACATCAAGCACCCAAATTGGTTTGTGGTTTGCACTCTTGTATTGCTGTAATTTCGTTGACATTTTTGGTGAATTGCTATAATGAATGCGGCTTGCCGCCACCGCCTGATTGTACCCAGACAATGGACTAGCTAGCCTAACTGTCAACAAATAATCCTGAAATATAACCATACCATATCATCATAACAGATTTATTGTATAAATGAAATTACTATATAAACGGACTTCGTTTTATTAATCTAACTAAAAGAGCTTTATGGTTTAAGGCACTATCTGATTTGCTGTCATCAAAGATAACAAAATGTCCAAATCTGATTTTTGCATTTTTTAACAAGTACAGGTATCCTTACATACCCTGCAAGTGATGTCTCTAAAATAAAACTATAAAAAGGCCAAAATCAGTTATTTTAGTCATTACTGTCACATCTTTGAACACTGCTGTTTTCTTCCTTTTCTGTCAATTTTTCAGTTGGAAAATATACCTTAAGAGAGTCCTACAGACTTATCCCTCACTTTTAGGCTATTCCTGCAAGTTTCAATCTTTCAGGTGAATCACTGATAGTGTCTTTAAGGTGTGTGTTCTGATTGATTGTCATGATCCCAGGAGTTGTTTTTATTTTATACCATATAAAACATTCTATTTTCTCGCATTAATTTCAGTCTCCAAATCCATTTCTTTCTGAAGATTGAGACAAAAAAGATGTTGTTTTAGTGGTTAAAGATACTATCAGTGATTCATCCAAAAGAGTCAAAACATTTGAAATAGCTAAAAATGTGAAGGATAAGTCTGTAGAATTCTCATAAGTCACTTTTTACAAATGAAGAATTAACAGAAAAGGGAGAAAACGACAGTGTTCAAAGATATGACTCTCCATTCAGTTATGTGTTGTAGTAAGTGTCCGTACGGACAGTAATGACTAATATATCCGATTTCGTCCTTATTAGGTTGCTTCTGGCCTTATCATTTGCAGGATATGTTAGGGTACCTGTACTTGTTACAGATATGCAAAAATCTGATTTTTGATGATTTTTTCAATTTTATGATTTAGCAAATCACTGATAGTGCCTTTAACTAATTAGCACATAGTGAATACAACATTGCAATAAGCATTATTACATTTCCCATCAAAACAGCAAGCGGGCGAGGGAGGAGGGGAGCATATAACAAGAATCTCTTGTCAGAGCGGGCACATTCCCAGTTTTGATACAGATACAGATTTTCCCAGTTGATTTTTCTGGTTGGAGGTTAAAATTTTATGGCGAGCAGGCAAAAAAGGCTGATTTGGCATGATTTTGAAGCTTTTTCTAATTCCCAGTCAAAGCTCTCATGTGGTGGTGAGTGACTCTCACATCACATAGTGAACACGGTTGATTTAAATCAGAACAAGTATTTTAACCATTACTGACCCTTAGGGGGTTCTATGGACCCCCAAAATTGTTTTCGCGTTGGCCCCTTTACGCATGACGAGTTGCGCAGATTTTTTTGTAATTGTCTGACTTTTAAATGCGATTCTTCATACACAAATAATTAAAAACGGCCCAAGCCGTTAATGAGGTTAACCCTCGTCTACCTGAGCCTCTTTTTGTAACAAAACTCCCGAAGGGGGGGTGGTGGGGGGTAGGTACCACCCCCCCCCTGTGATTTCGGTACTGAAACCCGATTCCTGTAAATTTGGTACCAAAGGATAGCCTTAGAGTTTCTTCTTCCATTGGTACCAAATAAGTATAACATCCCCATTATGACGTCACCATGACGTCATATGTTCGAGGAAAGTACGAAAATACTGAATATTAGGGTGGAAAATTTCTGATTATTTCGCTATTTTTTCCCCGACTCAAAAACACCCCTATTATAGCCTCTAAAATGATGTCATTCATATAAAATAGCATTTTCCCACCAAGTAGAGCAAAAAAACCGCATGAAAATCTGATTTTCTAAGCTTTTTGGCGAAAATGAATTTTTACTGTGGTGTGGTCTTTGGAAATGGGCAGTTTTGCAGACATGCGAAACTTTATGACGTCATTGTGACGTAATGCTAGGCATGTGGTGTTGGGTACTCATTTGGTATCAATGGAAAGAGGAGGACCATGATATGTATGGTACCAAAAATCAAGTGTCTGTGATTTCCTGTGTTGTGTTAGGCATGTTGTACTTCGCTTCCGGAGGGGGGGGTGGTACCACCCCCCCCTATCGATCACTTTGGGATCACCCTGTATCTTACCTATTACCCCGGGTGATGTTTGTTTTTCGAGTAAAGGAGCTGACATGTCAATGACAATTACATTAAAATAATTTGCACCAACAAAAAAAAAGGGGTGGTTTTGTTTTAGCCAAAGTCCGGGGAAAAAAAAAACCTGAAGGGGGGTGGATACCACCCCCCTTCTTCGGTAGACGAGGGTTTGGGGTTCATTAGTGGGTGGTTTCCCATGAATATTTTTAAAAATAAGAATAAGAAACCGAGAACCAAAGCAAATTTTTTTTTGCTGATATAAGTTCACACATACATGTAAGTAAATAATTATTAGTAACATTCAAAATAATTAACACTTTATGTGCTGAAAACAAACAATTTCATCATGGACGTTGCCAAACCGTTACTGTACAAACCCTATGGGAAAATGACGTGTATTTTGCAACACCCGTTAAAAATACAGGATCCCTAAAAACTGCAGGTTTTGTGTTAAATATATGTAATTTGGGTCTTCTAGAATAGATATCAACATAAAATAAGTTTTCAACAAGTTTGACGTAAGCGCAAGGTTCATTTGAAATTTCTGTCTTTTTGTCCAATTTTCGCATGTTTTGAAAACAATGTTTTGCCCCTAATTTGCAGCCCAAATAACAAATTTCATTTTTTATTGCTGATTTGGGGTTGTCTTATGACCCTTCACATGTGGTATAAATTTCGTGCAAAAATCCCTTCGGGAAAGTGGTTTCCTTAGTGTAGGGTCCCATGGAACCCCCCCCCCCCTTGGGCACCAACGGGAGTGAAAACCCCTTGGTCACTTAAGTATTAAGTTACATTGTCCAAAAGAGACTATTGCATACTCGGGCTAAATGCCACTCCTTTCAAAGCATGTTAATCAAACAGGTGAATTGAAAATTAACATTCTCTTTATACACTGCAGAAATATTCAACATGCATCCTTGGCAAAAAAATATAAAGCACAGAGTAGCTTTCTAACCAGAAAAATGCTTGCATGGGCAGGGGCCAGGCCAGAAACTTAAAACTTTAATGTTGCCATTGGGTTAATGATGTGATCCCATGTGTAATTTGATGTCAAGCAATATTTTTTTTTAATTCTAAAACTGTTGAGGTTACAGAGTCAATTCCAGGCCTTTTTTATTGATTTATTTTGCATGATTAACTGTAAAAAATAAACACAAATGAGGTAGTGTGATTTTGTAATTCAAATATAAACATGGGTCACATCCGACTCCCATGTCAACTTGCCCAAAAATAGCTTTTAGTTTCCCCGGTTTACAGTCGGTGTTGTGGTACCGGTTTTGGGTTATTTGGGACTGTTGCAGCATTGAATACAGTTTGCTTCCCTTACTCTGAGATCTAATTGAAAATTACAACACCATCTGCGGCTTGAACACAGAGTTAAGATCATGGAGACGGACAGTACTGACATGAACATGTCACAATCAAACCAATCACACACTAGTATTTGGTTATTGGGCGATCTCCATGGGTGCAAGTTGACCAGCTTGTATGCTAAATGCATATGTCATGGTTTGTGAATGGGGACAGAGGTCACATGAGGTCACCAAGGTCACATGAGCTTACCAACATGTGGGTCACTACCCAAGGACCACTGTACCCAAGTGTTATGCAAATATGCACAGGTATGTGGAAACAATGGGCAATTATGTTTAGGGTTAACATTTGGGTCAACATTTTTATCACAGACATGTGATGTGATCTGGGAAAATCCGCCACATGTCGCACAGGACAGTTTTGAAAAAATAAAGAAAATAGCTTAAAATCTCTTATAATGTACTTAATTTTTTGTCAGATTGTATAAGGCGTAACTTTTGACGTGTGTATCAAAGAAGAAAGAAGTAAACAGTTACGGAATCTTAATATTTCAAACTCTGCAGTGTTTGCATAGTAAAACTCAAAATATAAATTTCCCACCATGTGGCAGGTTTTCCCAGATCGCATCACATATACACACACACAGACAGATATATACACATTACCAAAGCAATCCCTATGCGCCACTTGCTTTGCAGATGACACTAAGTGTATCAGAATTTAAGTTGGTATAGAGTGGGTACACAGCTGTTTGATCCCATGCAAATTGTCTCCTATTTTTGGAAAAATTTTAAGAAGTGGTGACACAATTTTTAACAACTGATATAAGTAGGGACATGAAAGCGCTATTACCTCTGCAAAAATCAGAAAAATCCATTGCGTGAATCTTGCCATATAGGCCTACAACGGTCATGATTTCTATGTTATAGCGCCCTCTATGTCCGTTTCCATTGAAAGACGTGTAAAACTAAATTTTTAAGAAAAAACATATTTGCCTGCAATGAAATTTCATAAAATTTACACAGGATATAGTCAGTGGAACATATAATCCAAATCAGTTGTCAAATCTGTGTCGCCATTGATGATTTTTTGTTTTATTTTGGTTTTGTCGTAATAAATGAGACTTTCAAACAGCTGTGGGTATGGGCTACAACACCTGTTATCGTTAACAGCCAGTAAACGGAGGATCAGATCTCAAGAAGTACTAGACTGGGGGTTATGGCCAGTTTTTTGTTGGCAAATTATTTCAGAATAGAGGTTTGTTTTGCTTGTATATTACACTGCTAACATAACGTGCTCTTCATTGTTGAACAAATGTCTTGTCTCTAATCCTCTGGTTGAAAGGGGAATTAACATCATCTAACAATAAAACCTTATTCCATTAGACAAGCTAAATCTACCCGACCGAAGTTTAAATCAACCTCAAAAAAAAAAGAAAACAAGCAACCACTTGGATAAACAATGCATTTGAATCTAAACGTACGTTCACCACTTGAGTGCCCTCCCTCAAGTGGTTTTTCTATGGTTGTTAATCAAGTGCTTGGTTTATTTTTCGCTTGCTTTAGCTTGCTTCAGCTTGATTATGTCTGCTCTTGTGCTTTGTTTTCCTGCGTGTTTAATCAAACTAGTAGTAGAGGGAATGGTAAAATTGTTACCTTGCAGTAATTCCCCTTTCATTTCATTGAATTTAAACAGAATTATTTTTCAAAAACCAAGCACTTTATGGTAGCAGTGTTTACCATGGATGCTGAGTCAATCTCTATCACTTGTCAATAAAGTACTTTCCTCACCATGACCAACTCATTGTGTGGTCCACTTCTGGAGAAACATGGAGTTTGTGCGTCAGTTTGTTGGACCCAACAGATCCACTTTTTCTCACTACGCTCAAGTAAGACCCTTATCTTTCCTTCTTTCTCTATCTGATCTCACAAACCGCAGATATATTACCTTATAACTCCCTGACCACTAGTTATTATTGTATCTCGTGGAATGAGCATTTTGAGTCATGTATGGCTTGCGGAAAGACTGTTTGTAGACTCTTTGATGGTTGGCCGTGGAATAAAAGCGTTCGCTGTGGGAGATTCCTGGTGGGAAGGCCTGTCTGGGTGCAGTAAAGTTTTGGACTGGGATTGCTAGGTAACCTTTGCAGACTGGGCAATCTTACATCTGGTAGCTAGTTTTGGCCTAATTTTTTAAAAATTGGGATGGGATATCCACCCATTTGCTATATTATCCTCCCGTCACCAGAATTGCAGCACTCATGTATAAATACTCAAGTACACTTTCTGTACTCATACTCATGATTTGACATTTTGTACCCTACTCGTGGTAAAGCACTCCATTCGTATTTGTAAGAATTAAGTGATCATGCAACAAGTCTACCCATACACACACTTAGTACCTGGACCTCGCACATTTACATGTCTCAGACATGGAAAGACAATTAATATATGCCCTTACCCTAACTTAACTGTACTGTGCACCTAACCCATAATTCAGTCTTTAACCCCAAACCTCACTTCTTTCACCTCTTTTCCACCAAATATATACATTCTATAGTGTTAAGTGTTGCATTGAGACTAAGTGCAGCAAGTCCAGCTCATGCAAATATATACTATTGTCCATGTTTCTACCTCTGTGCAGTGACGTCAGCGTGAGATTTGTTGGTCGCTAGAGTAAATCGCTCGTGCTGACTTGAAGCGACGACACTTTTACGCGCACACAAAAAAACAGCATTTTTTGACGTGGGCGTAAATGTTATGACATCACTGCACAGAGGTGGACACGGACTATCCCTTACAAATCATAGTTTGGTGTGCCAAGCCAGAACTTATCACAAAATATCCACTAAGTTTAAGTTACTTATTCAATTAAATATAAAATGCACAATGTACTTTACACCAATTCATCAGCTGATTTCTAATGAGTTATGAACATCTCCAATTAAAAAATAGGCTAAAATGACATTATAAAAGTAGCTCTTTCATCTGTTTTTTTTATAATAATTTTCATGTGTACAAACTTTGATGATGACACTCAAAAACCAAATGATTGCGAAGGTATATAAGATATGAATGGGCGCTACCTTTTTGTGTGTTACAATGCATGTACAAGCTTGATTATTCCCTTTAATTTGGCTGTGCAGCTTCGGGGGTTGGTCGACAATTTCAGGCCGTAACAAACATGAGCCACCACGTTAGGATGGTAGCAGTTAGCCAGAAGAGAATGTACAGACTTGAGTTATACTCAGCTTGCAATCTTAAAAAAGATACAGAACAAAAATACTCACCATGAATCAAGCAGACATGTTAGCTCAGTCAGTATGGAAAATTTCAAACTCTCAATCCTCAAAATGATTAATAATGGTTTGAGCCTCTTTCTATTCCAAGCCTTGGTAGTTTCATGTGTGTAGCCATGATCCAGAATCCTGTGGTGTGAATCCTGGGGATGATCCAAACCATAACAGCTGGGGTCCAGGTGGCCACGTAAGCCCTTGGTCAGGTCCAGGGTCAGAGCCTCCATGGGGGTCCAGGAGACAAAACCCTGGAATATATGTTTGAAAGCCGTCATATACCCTCTCCTTTTTTTTATTCGCGCCCGGGGTGCAAGTGCGCTCCCATCTTGCACCGCCGCCCCCCCCCCCCCCCAGCTACTCGCATGGTTTCACATGTCCTTGAGAGGGCCTATGGTCCACTGTTCAGGGTATTCACTTTGGTGCAGAAGGCAAGGCACACGTGCTGAGACTTAATTTGTATAAGTATTGGTTAAAACTTTAGTCCTCTTGGTTAATGCAACCTTTTGACACATTTTTTCCTCTGTTTTCTCAAAGATACACAATTCCCATACTTTTTTTCACATTTTTCTGACATATTTTCCTGGTGATTTTCCTACCCAAAACTAAAAATCCCTTGATTTTTTTGCACTGACTTTCTAATTCTGGGAATTTTCCAGACCAAATTTTTTTTAAAAATCCCTGACTCAAAATCCTCTGTGACTCAATAAAAATCCCATACCTTTTTCAGGTATGTGTGTGTGTTTTTTGACAAAATATACTTCCTTCTGTTCCCTGTACCAAAGTCTCAATTGGGATGGAGTAAAACATCAGCTGTTTGACCCCATAACAAATTGGGGTCTCAAACCCTCTCTGCTGCCCGTCTTATTTGAACATTTATAAAGAAGCAGTGGTGACACATTTTGACAACTGATAAAGTAAGACAATGCACGAGCTATCATCTCCTCCTGCAAAAAGTCAGAAGGACAATCATCCATTGCGGGAATCTTTGCATATAGGCCTACAAAGGGTCATAATTTGTATGCTATAGTGCCCCCTATAGCCCCTTATTATCCATTAAGACATGGAAACTAGATTTTAAGAAAAATCATATTTTCCAGCATGAAATTTTGTAAATTTTAACACAGATGTAGTTAGTGGACTAAAGTATTCCAAATCGTGGTGTCAAAATTTTGTCGCTGGTGCTGTGGGCTGGCGATACTTTTTTGTTTTAAATTCTGTTTGCCCATAATAAATGATACTTTCAAACAGCAGGTTAAAAAGGGTGGGAAGAGGTTGTCGATCTGGTCATCCACCTTCTAGTAAAAAAAAGATTCTATTAAATAAAATTAAGTTTGCACAGTCAGTAGCACGTCAATGCCATGTGTGTTCATGCGTGTCATATGTGGGATTGAGCCTTCTCTGTAAACAAGCTTGCTGGTCATTTCTTTGGGCAAGAAACTTGTGTGTTATTAACATCCTTTTTATGTCAGGCCTATCGAAGCATGAAGTTACTATCAAGGAAATACTGATGGGCAATTCCACCGTTACGGATGTTACATTTACACACAACTAAGAATGTTCAATTAATAAACAAACTTACTTGCAGTTGAAGGAACAATTTATTTTATCTTATACTTGTAGTATACATTCTAATGCTTAAAATAATACAGCAACTTTTTTATAGCTTAATTAGTTAATTAGCCATAGGCATCAGAAACGAGCGTTATGGATGTTACCATTATGACATCCATTTTGCTTTTGAATACACATCAGTAAACCTGTGAGTTTCTTGTTCACTAACTATTTCTATTATTGGAATGGGTATAGGTCCACTCCATACAGACATGATAAAAAGTTTTGACAATGTCCTCCTTTTGTATAGAAACAACGTCCCGAAAGCTATTACGGATTTCCATTTAGAATTTACGGACGTTACTTATTTGCAATTTTCTTAATATATATAATTCCCTACGGCCGCATCCGGGATGCTGTGCACCATGTAGCGTCCAAATGTCCCTGTTTTGTCATTAGGTTGGGAATGTCAGATGGATCCTGTTGGATTCCACGAGCAATCACATCAATGTAGTTAAAGGCGACGACCCCTGTTTTTGGCATGGTAATTCCAACATGTGCACGTCTGAGACTACTTGGTCAAGCGCACGAGGACAGTGACCGGCAAATCATCACTTCTTTTGGGCACGAAGATGAAATTGGAGGGGTATATCCCATATATCTGTGCTTTGGTTTTGTGCTCACCCCAGGATTATGTTTTATACTCGCATAAGAAGCTTTGTGTAGGTGGCCATCAAGTCTATCCGTGCTCTTTCTTCCATGGTCCATGTCCCAATCCATAAACAGATACTCTCTCACAGGCCCTAAAGAATTTCAGCTTGGTTGAATTGGAGATACCATATTGCCATAAGTTGTAATTTATTGCAGGCATTCCAGCGTGTCATTGGCGTTCAGGAATCTTTCTTGCGGTCTGAACATAGACCCTAGATACTTGAAGTCCTTGCCTCTTGAGTTGGCTACCATCTGCTGTACAGATAAGGTGATGAAATCTCTCCTCATTGACAGTCATATAGTCAGTCTTCTTGGCATTTCGATGTAGCCGACTTTGTCTGCAGCATTCTCAAGTGAGTAGATCTTGTGCACCAGATATCAGATCAGCTGTTAGAGCTATATCATCTGCGTAGTCAAAGGCTGTGAGATGCTGACTTTTGGTGACGTCTGTACGCTTGGGTTTGCTGGTGAGTCCTTGACGTTAATGATGTCAAGACTCTGTCTGAGGAAGTAATCAACCACAACTACAAAAAGATAGGGAGCAAGATTATCTCCTTGGAGGAGTTCATAGTTGTTAGGAACTCCTTTGTGGGCCCATCCATGGTCTGCACAAGCTATTATGGGTTACATACAATGATGGCAATTGCCTTGACAGTCTCATCTGGGACACCGAATAGTTTGCGAGAATATGCAGCATTACATCCCTGTTTACACTGTCAAACGCCTTGGAAAAATCTCCAACACAATTGAAGCCTTTCTCTTGGAAATTCTCAGCCCTTCTATGATCCTTCTGAGGCACCGTAATCTGAGGTAGTGTTGATCTGCCTTTGCAAAAACCATTCTGGTTCCATCGAGAATGGGATCTATGTGAGGAGTGATTCTGTTGAGCAGCATGGAGTTGTAGATCTTAGAGGCCAGTGGTGACAGTGTGATTCCTCTGTAGTTTTTTGGGGTTGTTGGAGGTTGCCTTTCTTTGGGTAGAGTAATGATGAATGATGTTGAAAAGGCAGCTGGTTTGTTTTCCCATGTAGGTGTTGTTACAAAATTCTAACGTTGATCATGGAATTGTGGATTCTTCCAGATTACAGCAGGAATGTTGTCGGGAAACCAGGTGTCTTGGGTGTTGTGTAGTTCTTCGGGCAGATCGGATCCCTCTAATAGTGAAAGGTCAGTCTGGATGGGAAGGTGTCTTGCTATCTTGTGATGAAGAAAGGTTCATCAGGTTAGTGTTATTCTGAACTGGCTTGCCAAGATAAAAAAAAAAAAAGAGACAAAGTGCTGAACCACTGGTCAGGCGCTCTTCCATTGTTTCACCTTTGATTCTTATAGGTGGGGTAGCCGCCTTGTCAGTCATCCGCCTCAAGGCCTCCCAGGCAGCCGCATGCTTGTTTTCAAGATGTAGGGCATCAAGTGCTTCAGCCTTGGACTTAACATGCTCCTCAAGCACCACATTGTAAGCTATCAAGTGCACTTAAGCAAATTTTAGCATTTGCTAGAACTGGGGTAATAGGTTTTAAATTAATGGTATTCCAGCAAAATACTCTCTGTTCACAGTACTACACAGTAATGATTCACTCGATTGAATACAGCCTCTTGAATATAAAATTTCAATTTAACGTTACAGACGTTACACATTGGTTTATATATTTGTTACAATTATTCCCCAAATTAACCATTTTGAGTAAATTTTGAAGGCAGAAAGAAGTAAATTGGATCACTGGCAGATGTGTAAATTGATAAAAGCTGTTTTCTTTAAAAATACATGCAGAAAATGTTTCAACATTGATAAATTATCGAATTTCTTTAGTTGTTCTATGCCCGTAACAGCCTAAAAGGTACGGACATTAACAACACTTTCGGATGCCTCGTTAGCACGATTTAATTATCCGAAAACTTTATTTTTATGTAAACTCGCAGGGAAAGAACAAAAATGATTTTCAAAAATCTTCTGGTAGGTGTTTCATTTGCATTGAAAAAAAAACATTGTTACAAATGGTTTACGGACCGTTAAAACATGGATTGACATTTTTTGACAACAAAAATAAAAAAGCGGGGGGGGGGAATTAAAATTGGTTTGATAAAGCCCTACAAGTTGATTTTTGTGCCAAGCTATTTGTCTAGAGTTACATACTTGGTTTTAGTTGTTGTCCACCGGGAAAACATTTAAGAACAATGAATTGATTACTTCTTCTTTATATAAGCATGATGAGAACCTTCAAAAATTTCTACCTTTTGTTCATTTTTTGCGTTTGTGGAAAAATTTTTATCAAATTCCTCAGCTATGTGATTTTCAAACTAATGAAAAAAAAAAACTCATAATAACTGAAAAAAAAATGTGGTGATTTTTGTTAATAGTTCAAAAGTGCTATTAGGGAATTCACTCTAAAAAACTTTATTAGCAACTGAAACATTATTTGGTATCAAAAACTGCAATTTTTAAAAAAGTTTTGTTTGTTCATGGGTTCCTTTTTCCTTGGCCAGTGTGGAATGGCCCTGATAAAGTCAACAAATCTGCAAAAAAAAGCCATGGGCCCACACCTCCATCCATAAAGATATGACACAAGGTTTACAAGGGTCAAGCCCTGTTCCTTTTTTTGAACAGCCAAAGCTGTCCATTCGAAAATGAAATTTACAGCAAAATTAAAACCTTGGTTAATTTACCCCAAAAATTTTTTATTTTTTTCAAAAAAAAAGGCAGGTTGTGGGAGTGATGATTAATTATTTTACTGTCCCCAAGAGAATTTGAAATGTATGTAGAACCATTTTGGCAACAAAAAGGGGAAAAAAAACCTTTTAGTAGGTGCTTGTCGTGAAAGGGGCTTTGATTGCCACCAGTACCATTTTGCAGTGGGCCGGGAGGGGACAGACCCTCTTTTTCTGGGGGGGAAACCGCGGGGGGGGGGAGTGATATCCTTTGGGGGGGCCCAAAAAAAGTGACAATTCTGGGGGACAAAAAATATTGAAAAATTGGGAAATTTTTCACCAATTTTGGCCCCAAAAAAATCGTGATTTTTGGCCCCAAAAATCAATGAATTTGCCCCCCCAAATCTTCAATTTTCTTTTTGCACCAGGGGGGGCAAAAAAACAAAAAAAAACTGGGGGGGAAAAATAAAAAATTGTGGGGGGGGGGGCAAAATTCCCCCAATTTGGCCCCCCCTCCCCCCCTGGTGCCGGGCCACTGGCATTTTTTTTGGCTAGTTCAATTCGTTTTTTCCCTATCCCACTAGTTTTAAAGGCTAAACAAAAATCTTCTTATCACAGTGGGCCCAATCAAAAATGGGGGCCAAATGGTGGCTCTCTGGTTAAGCAAGAGGTGCATACTGGAAATCAAGTGCGTGCCCAAGGGGGGGCTTAGGGGGCCTCAAAGTCCCTCATTTGTGCGGGGAAAAACGATGAAAAATCCAGGGGACCTTCTCAATTTCAAACCCGGGTTGATGGGTTCTGGACACAGGGCCTATGGGGAATTATTTACCCAGTGTTGCTACTCTTATGGCGGTTGCATTATTCACCTCATTTATTTGTTTGTGTTTTGAGTGTCAAAAAAAATTTTCTGGAAAAAAGGGTTTTTTATTTGAGCCTTTACCCACATAGGCAGGAAAACAAGAAAAAAATAAAGCGTTACGGGGGCCTTTCTTGGACTATATCAAACGCTAGGGTGGGAACAAAAAAACCCACAACATTATTTTAAAAGTGTCTGTGTCCTTTGGAAAGGATTCACACTAGTTTAAATTTCAATTTGTTCCCCCTCCCCCTTTAAGTATTATTTCCTGGGGGCCAGCGTACGGTTTTCATGATTAGGGGTTACTGTGGGGCTTGATCGCGGAGCAAATTGCATCCTTGCGGTAAGATTTTACTAAAAAATCGTCAGTTTGCCAAGTTACTTGGCTATTTGGGGGACCCACAGTACTTGGGACTGATTTTTCTGTAGCGTCTATTTAATTGCCAAGGTCATTGGCCAAAGTTGGCATATAGTTGACCACCTCTTTTTATCCCTGTTTATTTCGCCAAAGGACCATTTGGATTTATTGGCAAAAAAAATGATGAAGGGGAAACTGATTGTCAGGGTTTATGTTTTTTTTTTTTAATAGTTTTTTACCAACTGAAAATTTTGTTTATTACACAAAAAAAAAATAATCCAGGGCAGTTGTGTTGGGGGGGTTTTATCTTGTTTTTCTGAGACTATTAGGGACCAGGTAAAACAAATACTAACGTCACTTCTTTTGTTGCCTGCGGAAAAAATCAATTCCTGCGGATCGTTATATGGGTATAGTACTTAAAAAAAAAACTCTAAACCAGATAACAATTGCCCAAGTTGAGTAATGTAAAGGGTCCAGGGCCCCGAACCGATTCAGGATACCAGGGACCCTAAAGACTGTTTACAAAAAAACAAACACCATTGCTGTTAAATGGGCTATTGGAGGTGTAACGTTTTTTACAAAACTGCTGAGCTGGAAGTAAAAAATTTTGTTTGAAAGGTCCGAATTTGTTTAAAAGGGTCGAAGAGGGTATTGCTTTCTTATTTTCCAATTTTAACAAAAAACCAATTTAACAAAGACAGATTATTTCGAATTTTTGAATAAAGTTAAATTTGGATTAGTGAACCTGGGAAATGAAATTAAAAATGGTTCAAAAATTTTTTTCAACTTTTAAAAACCAAAAAAATTTGGTTATATTGATATATTTCCATGTTTTCATGTAGTTGCATTGGCCTGTGGTTGTTTTTTGCTTTACTCTAAAAACGGGGCCCATTTTCCTTTTTGTTTTCTTATTTTGTTCTGGGGTATGTTATGGAAGAGGAGTAAACTGAAGTCTGTTTTTGGGAATTTTGGAGAAAAAAAACAATTTCTTATTTAACCAACATCGGCAAAAACAAAAACAAATCACCCTGCCCAGTACTAAGTCCCCATAGATTTGTCAAAAAGGGGGAACCCTCAAGAGATTTTCCCAAATGAGGGGGCGACCCCCTCAATTTTCCAAACAATTTTGTTGTTTTTTTTGCATATAAATAAATGCTTGTTGCATCTTTTATTAATTCACTGTGTGAAAATAAAAATAAGCTCGGATTTATTCAAAAGGGTTCCTTCACAAAAGGAAAAATCACCAACAAACAACTTTGTTATAAAATTTCCGGATTCCGGAATTTTTGTTTTTGTTACACCAGTAAATTCTATGGGGCACTGTTCTTACATTACATAAATTGTTTTTACTTGGCATTGAAAAAAACAAACAGCCCCCGCTTCGGTCTTCAAAAAAAAAATTTGGAGTTTGAAAGGCATTTGGGGGACTAAATCTCTAGTTCTTTTTCCAGTGGAACGATTGTAATGAATTAGAAGGGGAAAAAAAAAAAAATTCTAATTTCCAAACTCTGAGGGTTCCAGCCTTAATTGAAGATTTGCTTTTTAAAATTACACGGGAAATGATCCTCTTTCTGACTTACGTCAAATTCGGAACTTTGGTTAGGCGGGGGTTTACCAATTTTTTTGAATATATTCACAAAAAAAAAAAAAAGTTTACAATCATTTCTTAAGAGGAATTGTTGGCATGCGTTAACAGTGTGGTGATTATTCATTGTGGTATTCAATTTGGGAACTAAGTCGTAACTCCATTTTTGAAAAAAAAAAACATCGTACAAATGGCCACAATTCTCAATTGAAAAGCATTATTCCCACAAATTTACGCAATTGCACCGTTGGTGTGTTGGGTAAAAAAAGGTGGTCCCACCCAGATCAACAAAACAGATATTCCCCCTCCCATTTTTTACTCTATCTAAAAATTGGAGGGACTTGTGCGTTACCTGGGAAAAGATCATTATACTTTCTCATTCTCCAGTGAAAAAATTTATGGGGTGACATTTTCATATCAGAAAGGTTTCCCATTGATTTTGCACAATTTGGGTATTATTGCCAGTGCAAGTGTTCCGTCAAAAGCCCAAACTACAGCAAACAACGTTTCATACAGGGCATTGGACGGAAAAATCATTGAAATGTAACCTTCATTTGCAAAATCCTGGGAATTTCTATTATGAAACGTCTACCAAAATTTTATGGCCCCAGGAAATTTTTCATTTTGAGTGTTATTTTTTGAAACCAAAAAACAAACTATCCCCCAAAAGGTGGTGCAAACCACAATTTAATGAAAAAAACACCACTGTCCTATGGGGGGGCCAATTTAATTTTGGCTTCTACTCTCCAAAAAGGGTTTTGATTAGATTCAAAAAAAACTCAAAAAAGTTGGTTGGGTGTTTTTGGTTTATTGTTCCATTGTTGAAGGAGAAGGGGAAAAAAGAAGGGAAAAAAACAATATTACAAAATCAGGGGGGGGGACCGGGGGATTTGGATTGGGTCACCCATCTTTTAATTACCAAAATTTCTTGTTCTATGTCAATGCTTAATGCTTAAAAAAAAAAAAACTGATACATTTGCTTATGGAATGATTTTATTAGGGGGGGCCAATGGTTGATATTTAGTTTTAAAAATTAAAAAACTTATCCCACTTAAAATTCAGTGGTCCCAGAACAAAAGCCAATTTTGGTACAAAAACAGCCTTCATTTTAAAAAAAGGGGGTTTTTAAACACAAACCGGAACCTGCTTACATTATTTCATCGGCAGTTGTTTCAAAGGATAATTGTGTTTTGTTAGGTGTTATTGAAGGCCAGTTGAGTTCCACTTTTTGCCAACAAAATCAAATATTGTCTAAGCCCCAGGAGGGGCAAAAAAAAAAAAGTAGTGGCCATTTTGAATAAAACAAAAAAAAACATAGTTTCTATGGGGAAACAAAAAAAAAGTTAACAAAAAAACTTTCTTAATTGGGGCAGGCCCATTCGCCAAAAAAATCCCACTTTGAATGCAACTTTTTGGGGACATTTCAAACAAAGTAGCTTAAAAAAAATTGGGGGCGGGGGGTTAAACACCAGCACAGTGCGAAAAGCAAAAAATAAAAACAACTGTTTAGGTTCCCAAATGGTCTGGGTAAGACGTTTGTTGGTGGCGGGAACATGGGCTTATTGTCACAATTCATCTTTCCTAACAACATGGCAAAAACAGAGTTTTTGGCTAAAAAAAAGGTCAAAAACTTGGATTTACAAAAACTCAATGTTAATAAAGTTCGCGGTTTCTCGCGGCTTTGCGGCTTCGCTGTATTCAAAGACTATACAAGCTGTGGGCCGCACCAGGACCTTTGACATGGCCAACCATGACCTTTGATTCTCATTCAAAAAAAAAAAAAAAATATGAGGGGATTCGCCATGGTGACCTATGGAAAAAGTTTGGTTTTCCAATTGGAAAAACTTCACGTTTTTTAATTTAGATTCAAATTTTTACATTTTTTTATGGCCCATTTTTCAACTTGAACCTTCACATGAACCTTTGAACCTTTCTATAAACATCTTGTGACCCTTGACCATCATCAAAAAACCTAGGAGGGGATTTCCATGTGCCAACCTTATGACAGGGAAGTTTTGAGTACCATTGAAGTTTAAAAAAACTTTTCAAATTGAGGTCAATTTAAAAAAAAAAAAAAAAAAAACTGAAACAAAAATTTTTTTGACACCAACAACCCCAAAAAAAACACACCAACATAAAAAATTAAATTACCAAACGCACAAAAAAAGGGATTTGGATAAGTTGGGTTTCCTTGGCCCAGTATAGCTGGCGGGGCCCCACAAAAAGTGTGGGGGATTGAAAACAAGCTATTCAAAGGAATCCATGCTCTTTGTTTTGACAATTAAACCTGTCTTTCCCGGCTGAAGGAAAAAAATTTTCAACAAAAACAAAAAACAGTTGCTGAAAACATTTATATTGATTGTTATTTTACTTGATGCCATTAATCAAATAATCTTATTAGTTAAGGGACAAAGGGGGGGGGAACAACTTTGGTTGATGAGCATAGCCAGCCGAGGTATGTCAGAGCGCCTTCCGACTGTTGTTTTTATTGTCTCGCCATAAAAAAAAACCCCCCCCCCAAAAACATTGGGTGTAAATTGCTTCTCTTTATTAATTAATAAGCAGTTTTTTTTGCATTACTACCACCAACCACTCGCAGTTATAGCTTACTAGACAATTACCAACAACAACGTGCAAAAATCTAAAATTTTGAAATTGGGGCACGCCCCCCCCTCCTTTCAAAATGTGCTGTTATTGCTTTAAAGTCACCCACTTTATAGTGTATTTACATTCCAGACAATTATTTATTTCACCATGTTTTTGGGTACAGCAAGCACCTAGGCCAGTTGGTCCTCCTTCCGATCATCTGCTAACCCTTGTGGGATTACGGTGTCCTGCAAACCCTATGCTTAAATTGCAACAAGTGTTCTTAATTGTCCAACTATAATTAATTTAAAATTCCCATAATTAAAAACAAATAGCATTACACCATTCCTACATTCAATTGAATTTCTCCTGGTTTTAATACAGGGGTTCTCAAGAGGGCGGCCCGCGGGCCAATCGGCCTGGCAACCTTTATATTTGGCCCTTGACTTGCTCTAAATTATAAAGGGAAACATAATAATTTCAAGTGTCTTTGGCCCTCAAGTAGGGACTTTCAACTGTGTTCAGCATTCTCTGGCCCTTCAACTAATATATTGGAGACTCCTGTTTTAAAATATATATATTCATTCATACAGACATGCCAAGTAGTACAGACATACGGACATACATTTTCCCGGTAAAAAATACGGAAAATGGTTGCGTTACTAAAAATAAAGGCGGTATTCACAAGACTAGACCTGGCTTAACTCTTAGTCCAGGATTAAGTCCAACTGAAGGACCCTGTAATTTTTTTTAAAACAGATATGAAGAGAGAACATTTGAATTAAGTTTCTCTCACTTTGAGTGTCTAACCACCTGTTACTTTCCCCCCTCTTTGTATTTTCAGCAGAAAAGGCTACTGTAGGCAGAGAAGGTGAATACTTCGAGGTCCTTCTAGTAGGAATTAGTCCTGGACTAAAGAGTTAAGCCAGACTAAATTCTTTGTTAATACCTACCAATAGTAATAAAAGTCCAGACAATAATTAAATACAGAAAAAAAAAAGTTTAGGAAAGAGGGCATTCTTTTCAAGTGAATAAGGCATGTAGATTTGAAAGATTTTCATGTACAAAATCTTTTAAAATGGTGGTCCGACAAATTTTTCCTCCCGCCTTTCGGACGGTTCACGCTACATTAATATTCCGATTTTAACCATTAATGCTGTAGGCTAAATGTCTCCTAGAAGGGGTTTGATTCACTATCTAACTGCAGTTGGTTGCAAGGGACATACCTACAAACATGTAAATTGTTTCTAGTGGTTTTTTGTTTTTAAGTTTTCAAGCTTTAAAGTTTAGACTAATACTTTCATGCCCTTTCAAAAACATACTTTATATTGGACTTAGTTCCTACGGACAGTTCCTTACTGGGGCTGTAGAACTTGCGGAGCTCTGCTCTGTTGATTTTTGCTGGAAAAGCTGTATTTTAAAGAGCTCTATCTCATGATGCAGTTCAATATTGTTTTAAAAAAAACATAAGGGTTAGCTTATTTGGTCAAGTTATGAGTCTTTAAAATTTAGACTTCAAACTCATTTTAATGTGCTACAATAGCTGTTGTCTACTGACAGTTCCTTAAATGGGGACTTGCGATGGCGGAACTTTTTATCCTTTTTCACATTCTTCAGGAACGGGTAATTAAAGAGCCTCTCATGATACAGTTGAATGTAGACGGCTCAGTTTTCAAATTATTATCCTTTTAAATTTTAGACTTTCTTCCTCTTTCTTTTTTCATTAATATAAAAAAATAAAAAAATATATGGACTTAGTTTCTACGCCATTCCCTTTAATGGGCTGTCAGGACGGCAGAGCTCTGGTTCAGTTTTTTTTCCTGGAAAATCTGTATTTTTAAGCTCTACTAATCTCATGAGCAGTTATATGTACATAGGTAGCTCAGTTTTCAAGTTAGAGCCTTTAAAACTTAGACTTGTACTTTAAATTTTTTATGTCAACATCTTCCTCTTAAAAAGAAAACCTCTGTTGACAGTTCCTTAAATGAGAAAGTTGTCTTTAAGACTTAATTAACAATCTTTTGCACCAAATTGGCCTTTCACTACACTGACATTGCTATACAACACGTCCGTAGAGTTGAACTTTGGGTAAAAAATTTACAAATTTACAAGAATTGCTGACTTTGGGTCAAAATACTGATTTTTGGTCTCTGGTATAACTGCAAGAGCGTATTCTAAAAGTTGGCATGTCTTCATTCATATCATTCAAATACACAGGCCCTGAAACATTTAATACCACAGATTCATGTATTACATATATTTTCATACACATAGACTCCCCTTAACTTGCTTCACACTTATATCAATGAGTAAATGCTGTTTTTTACCAACTGCTTCTCCGCAAAAATAGCCTGTGTAGCTGAGTAATCTGTATACTAGAGTGTGGGCCTGACGTTTCGATCCTAGGCAGGATGAGGATCTTCATCAAAGCAAACTGACAAAAACAACAGATAAGACAACCATATATAACAGTACAAGGACAAAAAAAGAACCTTGCTCATGGAGGGGTGATGGGTAAAAGAAAGCTGAAAAAGAGAACAATGGAAGTTAAGGATGAACAAAGATATGTGAGATAACAAGAAATCAGGGGGCATGGACGAAGTGGGAGGAGGACGGCTCTGCAGAGTGAGGGCCAAATGGATGGGAGAGCTGAAAATAAAAACAATAAAGAGTTAATGAACTAGGGGATGGGTGATATGACCAGGAAATCAGTGGGGCATGGACGGGTGAAAAGCAAAAAGAGAAAAATGGGATGATGAAGGTTTTAAATCTAGAGAAAGACTAATGATTCAAGGATGGGCAACGAGACTTGGAAAGGAGAACCTGATGAAAAGAGAAAAAACAAAAAATAGAAAACGATTGTGCGTTTAGAATAGCACGAGTAGTATTACACGCGGGGTTTGTCCAATACTGCTCACGTACCTCCTTTGACCCCAATCTGGTACACATTATAAGGGTATGGGTCAGCATTCTTCTGACCCAAGTTGGGTGTCTACTTTCAGCAATTGATATGTAGCGTGAGAGCTTTTTTAAGATCTTTCAAAGAATGTCCCTTTAATCGGTAAGGTTGCCCTTGACCCAATCTGTGAACACCCCATATGGGCATTGGGTTCAGGGTTCTTGACAAGTTAGTGATTTTATAGAAATTAATTGTGCAGAAAGAAACAGCAAAAAGGAGGGTAAGAGCGATGGGGGGGGAAAACCCCCCCCCCCCCCCCTTGTAATTGGGACTCCACTTGACCTTGAAAAAACCCCAATCTAGGGCTTTTAGAAGAAAAAAATGATTCTCTGGCGGTTCCTATAGAAAACAAGGTCATCAGTGATCATGCCAAAGTTCTATTACAAATCACGCATTCAAGACCTAAAATAATCTGACCCATATGGGTGGCACAGCGGCATTCAAATGATAGGAAACAAGCATCAACCTCGCCCCACTATAGAATGCCCAGGGATTCCTCTGAATGATGAAAAAGCAATAGCTGATGCCATCAACAGTACTTTTGCCATTGTGTCCCTAAGTCGACCACCTCTTGATCGGTCACAGCTACCAGCTTTTTTGCCATGCAGAGAACCCCCTCAAATACACGTATGGCAAATGTACAGTAAACTAAAGAAAATTAACATGAAGAAAGCTACTGGCTCTGAAGGACTTCCAAGTAAAGTTGTGAAAGAATTTGCTGTTGAGTTTAGTACCCCAGTTACTGATATCTTGAATTCACCTCTAAGACGGTTAAGTCCCCCATATTTGGGAAATATGCAATTATTTATTGCTCCTATTCCAAAAAAAAAAAAAAAACAGCTATCATTTCTAAATTAAGACCAATATCATTGACTACCCACCAAGCGAAGGTTTGTGAGGACTTAGTCTCAGGCTGGGTACTTGACGATCTGGCTCTTACCCTTAAGCAAAATCAGTATGGTAGTATGAAAGGTTCATCTACAACTCATTGCCTAATTGATCTCTATGTTTTTTACAGAGGCATGGAAAAACCTAACACAGTCGGTACCCTTGTCATGACGGACTTCTCCAAGGCTTTTGATTGCATCAACTATACTCTATATACTCTTGCCATCCAAAGCTTACTTCGTCAAGCGAAATAGTTCCTTGGATAGCTGATTTTTCTTAGTTGTCGTCGCCAAAGAGTCCATTACCAGTCTGCTTTATCAGAGTGGAAAACTCTGTCATTTGGTGTACCAAAGCCACACCATCAACCGATTTTTATCCCCAAACTGGTTTTAGCCTAAACAGTACTAAATACTACAGGTAGTAACTTACCTGAAGGAATGAGAAAACAGATGATGCACATGGAGAATGCAACAATACAGATAGCAGGAAGCTGCAAGAAACGTATATCAGAGACAAGAACTTAGAAGAGCACACTTAGGCTGGTATTCTGAAGTCTAACTTTAGATCCAGGTTTAAACCAGGGTTAGTCCTACAGGAGTGGACCTATTTCCTTTTAACAAGTGAAATTTCCTTAAAATGTGCTGTAATGGGTGAGAAAATTCCTCATGAATGGCCCATCCCTGAGGAATTTTCTAACCCTTTGCATTTAACTTTCAGAGTATTATGAAAGGAAAAAGGTCCGCTCATGTAGGACTAACCATGGTTTAAAACCTGGTTTAAAGTTACACTCCCTTTCAGAATTCATTAAGGTATTGCTTTTAACCTCTGCCCGGTGTATCTATCATGTCATTTCACATGCGCGACAGCATTGTTTTAAGTAGAATGAGGCCCAGCCCAGTTGTTCTCTGTTGAGTTGTTCTATGCCAAAAAAGTACCATCATCCATGGGATATGACCTGATAGGTAAAGGCAAGAGGCAAAAAGCAATATCTTTACATTTTTGCCATATATTCACTTTTCTTTGTGAGAAATCTACCCATAACCCACTCCTACTTTTGACATTAATCATAAGATTTTAGTTGTTTTATTTGATTCATGCAATTCTAAGAAGGGGGTTACGGCCATTTTTTTTTTTTTTGCAATCACATCAGGAGAGAGAGTGTTTTGTACCATGAGCATAATATAAACAAGTACAGACAGAGTGGGAGCCAAATTCTGGGCACTGTCAATCAAGTAATTTGCTCAGCATGGCCATTGAAATGTGCGGACGTTATTTTGAGAAATCATGGAGTTTGAGTGTCAGTGGTGTAGTCTTTTATTCAGAACATTCAATGAAAAAAGATACAATATCAACTCAAAAAGCATTTAATAATTTTAGAACATATTTAAACACACGATTGGAAAGGATGATAATTATTATAGGGTTTTGATCCAATAATTTAACTCTTTTCTTTCAGTGATCTTCTGGCAAAATCTGGCATCAAAAATGGGACTGGAAAAGATTTTTGTCAAAATTTGAAATCCAGCAACTGCCAGAGGTTTTAAATGCTCTTTGAATATGTTGAGTTGTATTATTAAACAAAAAAAAACCAAAAAGATGCCATTGCATAACATCTAACTGCTGCTTGTAACTTGGTAAGTTGCCTTCAAAAAATGTGCAGCATAAATGTGCAAGATGCGTGCACTGATAAACACTGCAAAATTTTATACTTTTAATTTTATTTATTCACCCTGAACAAAACAAATAAGTTACAATCCTGGAATCACATACCAGCATGAATCTTGCATCTCTTGTGCGGCGTAATGGACAAGACATGGTGATGCCCTCCGTTTCTTCAACTACATAATTTCCTAGGAATAGATCTATTGAATCCTGAGAAAAAAAAAATATGAATACAAAAGTTTTACCTATGTATATATCTATTATAAAATTCAAGCACTTGTTCAGCTGTTACTTATGTTGTATGGGGTGTCATACTTTTAAAGGTTCATTTTGTTCAACAACTCAACCATATTTCTGTAATAGGTTTCAGCAAATTTATCACCTCTTGCATATTGGTGCAAATGCAAAGCTGACTTGAAGGGGATGTACTGGTTGTAAATTTTACTTTAACAGGTAGGCCAAACAAATATTTGATATGTTATATAGAAAGAGGCACTCAAGTACTCAAGTTTATGTTATTCCCTTGGTCTATGTAATCATGTAGGTTTTTACCAAATTATCCAGACCATAACGCAGATTCATCCGACTCAATTGATGTAAAAAGACAACTAAGTATTGGTAAGTGAAAATTGAGAGTATATAACAACACATGTAATATTGTAGGGCTATTAAATTTAAAGTGTGCATGTAACCACGGTACATCCAGGGTGTAGCATACAGTTTTCCTTTCTGGTCTGTTTCAGGATCAGAGTTATATCATTTTATTCGGAAAACAGTTTACTACTTCTCCAAAAGTATGGACAGGCTCAAAACCTTTAATGAGGTGGCACATTTGCTAAAACCCATTATAGAATTCTTGCTCTACAATTGGTGTAAATACTATAAAACTTTCAATCTACTAACAGGTCTTGAAACTTAAGGCTATAATATTCTGAAGGGCATCGACTTTAGCACATGGGTTTAAACCAGGGTTAGTCCTTCCATTGAGGACCTTTTCTTTCAACGTTCCCGGAAAGTGTGGTGTAACTGGTGAGAAAATCCTCAAAGATGGGCTGAAAATGGCCCATCAAGCAATTTTTCTCAACCGTTGCATTCAGCTTATTTAGTCTTGAAAGGAAAAAAAATACATTGCGGTCCCCGGTGTCTGCCGTCTGGTTCTGCCGTCGCAGTTTGGTGATTGAGGCCAAAGGTCACATGAGCTCACCAATGTCAACCAAGGTCCTGAGGTCCCCAACATGTCAACCCAACCCCCCCTCCTTTTCCACAAGTTACAGTATCATAGCCTTACAGAACTCATACTGCATGCAATATATTGAGGGTTAACATTTGACCACAGATACCACACAGACACACGACCAGAATAATCCTATGTGCCTTCTGCTTTCTTGTCCGACGACACCAAAAAGGTCCCGTTCCAGTAATGGACTAACCCTGAGTTAAAACCCTGGGTCTAAAGATAGACCCACGTGAATTCCCTTCCATAATACCAGCCAAATGTCTAAACTGGCAATGGCCATGGCAGATCATCAATCATCAATCATAGTTCGACTACGACATCGAAATGTCGAACATTCATTTCACATGATTTTAATCTCTTCAAACCACAATACAGTGTGTGTGCGTGTGTGTTATACACTAAGCTTGCGGGCCGGTACGGCAGGAGAGACTCGTTTCTGGTCTTCGAAGTCATATCACAAACAAATATTCACGTTTGATCATCGGTGACAAATTCACACTGAAGTAACGCATGTTTTCCAAAAAGTTTGTAACCTATTTTTCGATATGCAATGGATTCAAAAATAATATAGTGGGCCATATTAATGTCTGAAGTCTACTACTACCTGTGGAGGCAGTATTGAAACGGTAAGTGCCTCCTACATGCGGACTTGCATTACCCAAAATTTGATGTCATTGTTTCAGCATGCTTAGAAATAGCGTTCGTAAGTACCATACTTTCGCCCACTACTCCGACCTGGCCACACCGGACACCCATTGCCTAACCTGACGCTTACGGGTGGAAGAGAGGAGAAATGCCTTAATCACATGCTGTGCTTATTATTAGCAATTTGATCTTTAGGAATCTATTTGAAAATGACAAAGAAGAAAACGTGACTCTCGTGGTGGGCTCGAACTCGTGCCGATCGATCGCCCTTCTTATACCCTGCCGAGGTTCAGCACCTTAGACAGCTCGGCTGGGATGGGCATATAGGAAGTGCTTTTATTGTTTTATATCGATAAAAGATTATTACCTGTTGAAACATCAACAAAGTTGTTCATATATATCGATGTGGCTGAGTGTATCTCATCTTTCGGCACTCCAAATTTGGTCTACTGTTTTCCAAGTTCTTTAAGAGAAGAAAGAAATCTGTTTAAGTAACTAACAGTAAAAACTATTTAAAAATTATGTTGTGCAACTCTAATACATGGCACTTCTTAGGTAAAGAGTAACCAAACGAGTTTACAAGTCATTGTTTAATCTTCTTGCACTGGATGGGAAAATAGAGAAATACGCGGGTGAAAATCATGAAGGACGTAACTCAGGAACATGAAAGAAATATAAAGAATAGCTTAAATTCTGCTATAATAATGCTTTTGAGAAATGTGATTTTAATCATTTTCTACTAAGCCAATCTATTCATTACTCAAAAATTGTAAACATCTCATAAGCCTCATAATGTACTGTAAGCAACCATTTATAAACTTTAGAAAACAAAGAACAATTTTTAATTATGAACAAGCAGAATTAAAAATTCTTTAATATATTAGACTTCAGTGCTTGAGTTACATCTGTCTGATTGTCAACCCTCGATATGGAATATGAAGTAGTCTATTATGCAAGCTTGTTTAATTTGATCTCGTAAGATATTTCATACACTCATTTATAAGAGTAGTTTATAAAAAAAAGTTTTTTTTAACAAGTGAGTCCTAAAAGGAAATCTTCTGTATTTGAAGTGTGCACAAACTGGTGAATGAAACAACAAATGAGTTTTGAGTCACACCATTTTAGTTTGAATTTTGACTTGAAAAAAACTAAAAAATTAAAAATATTTAAAAGTTAATTTTAAATGTCAAATATAAAGGCAGGAATTAGTATTGGAATGATGTAAATTGCCACGCATTGGCATCAATCATTAATGCGTCATTTAACGTGAAAACAAATGACACTCAGTTCGTGATACTTTTGTGGTACCATCTGGTTATTATATTGAGTAGAAATCACATTGCAATGAACACAAGCTCAGTTTAAATGGTTTATCATGATTACCCTGTTAAATGGAAACTTATTGGCCCAATGCAACCGAATCACTTTGTGGGTAATCTGTCATACATTGTGTACAAAAGTTGTGCCTGTTTACCACCATGAAATATAGTTTGCTTGTTGTGGAAATTTAAGTTCTATGCTATCAGTGTTAAAATTTACATGCAAACAATGTAACTGTTTACCACAATTGTCATAAGTAAACATTAGGAAGCATTAGTTAGATATAAATTGGCTTATACGAAGTCATTCAACAGTGGAATTTGTCCACAATCGGACTCAGCCAATCAGAAGAACTGTTACATACTGGTAGCTACAAGCGTTGGGGAGAACTAAGTCTCACTTCAGAGTTTCAGACCCATTATCATGAATAGAGTGCAGCAGGTTCAGGATCTTGCTATCACGACATGGTCGTGGTAATATGAGACTCCTACACTCAAGACAAATACCAGTAAAACAGAGAATGTGTGTAAACATGTGTGTGTGTGTGGGTGGCACCCAAAGAACTGTGTACCACTGACTGAGCGCGCTCGGGTCAATTCAGGATTCTCTTCTTGGAAGAGACAGAAGAATAACCAAGTAATCCTGCGACATACCTGCCTTCTTTCTCTTGGCATAGATATGCTCTAACAGATTGGTTACTTTGCAGGTAATATCATGAATGAGCAAATTCAGATGTACTGTTAGAATGATGGTATGGTTTACACAGAGACACAGAAGCACTATTTTTATTGGTTACTCAAATGCTATCCTGTGTCCGGTGTCCTGTAATGAGCAATCAGACAGATTGGAGTCATTAGAGAGTAGTGTAAGGGGGGGGTTTGTTAAGGGAGAATGTGCACAAACCAATTTCTGCAATTACCAGTGAATTGTGTCTATCAGTTTCGCGTGAGTAGAATGTGTAACAGCCAACATGCAACAAAAACCTCCATGTCAATAAACAGCACAAAAATATAAATTTACAAGGAGCGATACCTTGTGAACGCTGTCTTGAGTGCACCCGTACCCGCATACTCAGGTGTTTTTTAAAAAACCACAAAGCATACATTTTTTCGCCTTTCTGGTGCTGTTTTCGGATTGGAGTTTACTACCCCTCCAAAAGTAAAACAAATGGACAGGCTCAAACGCTTTAATGAGGTGGCTAACATTTTATAAAACCCTTATGAGAATTCTTGCTCTACAAATTTGGTGGGGGTAAAAATAAGTAATAAAACTTTCAATCCTACTAACAGGTCGGTAAACTTAGGCTATAATATTTGGAAGGGCATCAATAAACTATAACACAAAAATGGTAGTTATAAAACCAGGGTTAGTCCTTCATGGATGGACCTTTTTGACCTTTTTCTTTTCCATGCGGTCCCACCCGGAAAGTGTGGTTAACGGTGAGAAATTCCATCCTCAAAGATGGCCCGAAACTGGCCCATCATCAAGCATGTTACTCAACCCGTTGCAGCATTCAACTTTTTAGTACGTTGAAAGGGAAAAAAAATACTTGCGGTCCCCGGTGTCTGCCGTCTGCTGCTGCCGTCGCAAGTTTGTGAATGAGGCCAAAGGTCACATGAGGTCACCAAGGTCACCAATGTCACAGTGAGTGTTCCACCACCATGTCACCCCACCACCCCCGCCTTCCCCACCATTTTACTTATCATAGCCCTTACAGAACTCATACGGCATGGCATATATTGATGGTAAACATTTTGATGACCACAGATACACACCCAGACATATGACCAGAATAATCCCTATGTCCTTCTGCAGTTCTTGCATGACGACACCAAAAGGTCCATTCATTAAGTACTAACCTGCCATTTAAACTGGGTCTAAAGTTAAACCCAAGTTTAATTCCCTTCCAGATACGCAGACAAATGTTAAACTATAAACTGGACCATGGCCCATGGGCATATTCCATCATCCCAATTCAATCAAGTCATCGTTCGGGACTGACATCGGAAATGTGATGAACATTCAGTCACATGATTGTAACTCTTCCGAAACCACAATACAGTGTGTTTGCGTGTGTGTTATACACTAACGTTGCGGGGCCGGTACGGCAGGAAGAGACTCGTTTCTCTGGTCTTCGACGTCGTAACCCAAACAAAAATTAATAAGCACGGTTGATCATCGGACAAATCGACATGAAGTACAGTTTTTTTCACAAAAGTTTTAACGCTATGTTTTTCGATATGCAGATGGATTCAAAATACATATAGTGGGACATATGAATGCCTGAAGATCTACTACTACTACCTGTAGGCAGTATTGAAACGGTAAGTGCCTCCTACATGGACTTTGCATTCCCAAAATTGATGTCATTGTTTCCGCAGGCTGGAATAGCTTTTCAGTAAGTACCATCTTTCGCCCACTACTTTTGCTCACGTACTCTTCCTCCCTCTACTTAACTCTGAATCACTGCAAAGACTCCGAACCAATGTCACACCGGACCCCTTTCATACACCTGCGCAAACGGGTGGAAGGAGGAGAAATTTCCTTAATCACACTGCTGTGCGATTATGCAATTTCTGATCTTATAGGAACTCTTGAAACATGACGCAAGAACGTGACTCTCGTGGTGGGCTCGAACTAGTGCCCGCTCGAATCGACTTTACCCCTCCCGATGGTGTCAATCACTTAGACAAGCTCGGCTGTAATTGGCATATATTAATTGCTTTTAAAAAATAATTGTTTTACTCGATCAACAGATTAGTTTACCTTTCTGAAACCATCAACAAATGTTCATATCTATCTGATGTCTGATTTGATCCATCTTTCAGTCACTCCAAATTTGGTCCTTTTTCCAGTTCTTTAAGAGAAGGAAAAATCTGTTTAGGTTATCTAACAGTAAAACTATTTAAAAATTATGTTGTGCAACTCTAATACATGGCACTTCTTAGGTAAAATAACCAAAAGAGTTTACAAAGTCATATCTTTAATCTTCTTGCACTGGATGGGAAAATAGAGACTATATCGAGTGTTTAAAATCAGAAGGAACGTAACCATCACTGAACGAAATTAAAGAATAGGTTGTAATTCTGCTATCTACTGGCTTTTGAGAAAGTGATGTGTAATAATATTTTCTACTAAGCCAATCTTTCATTACTCAAAATGTAAACATCTCATAGCTCATACTGGTACTGTAAGCAAACATTATATAAACTTAGAAAAACCAAGAACACAAGTTTTAATTATGAACCTCAGAATTAAAGGAATTCCTTAATACTTCTTTCATTGCTGAGTTACGTCCTTCTGATTGTCCAACCCTCGCTATGGAATATGAAGTCGTCTATTATGCAGCTTGTTAATTTGCTCTCTAAGAATATTTTGCATACCACCATTTTATACAGAGTATTTTAAAAAAAAAAGTTTACACAAGATGATCCCTTAAAAAGGACATCTTCTGTATTTGAAGTGCACAACTGTGAAAATTAAACACCAACAAATTGAGTTTTGTTGTACACACAATTTTAGTTTGAAATTTGTCATAATTACATAGCAACAGCTTTATTTAATAAAGTAATTTTTAATGTCAAAAATTGGGGGGGGGCGATTAGTATTGTATGAATGTAATATGCCAGCATGCAGCAATCATAATGGTCAACCTTTTACGTGAAACAAATGACACTCATTTTCGTGCTACTTTTGTGGTACATCTGTAATTAAAAAAATTAAAAAAATTGAAGTAGAAATCACATTGCAATGAACACCAACGCTAAACAGTTTACATGGTTTAATCATGATTACCCTTTTAAAATGAACTTCTTGGCCAATGAACGAATCACTATTGTGTATAATATCTGCAATACATTGCTGTACAAAAATTGTGCCTGTTTTACCGTAACCACACATGAACAAACAATCTCAAGCAAACAATGAAAGTTTGCTTTAATGAATCTAAAGTTCTATGTCTATCCAGGGGTTACACACTGAGAACCATGAAAACAATGTCCCCGAGTAAAAAGTATTAGTTTTAAACCACATTGCATCAGTAACAAACCAAAACAAAACTTGTGTCCGCATTGTTGATGAGGCATGACTATAAATTGGCGGTAGACACGTCTTGGACTGGGGGGGGAAACACAGTTGAATTTGTCCAACAATCTGACTCAACACCAACCCAAAGAAAAAAAAAAAGAAAAAAAAAAAAAAAAACTGTTACAAATACTTTTATCGACAAAGCTTGGGGATAACTAGTCCTCATGAATAATACCGAGTTTCGAGCAGACCCAATCCATTAATATAGTTCAAATCAGGGTCGTAATCTTGCTTATCACTACCATGTATGGTAATATGAGACTCTTACCCTCAAGACCAATACCAGTAAACAGCTGAATGGTGTAAACTATGTGTGTGTGGTGTGTGTTTCACACACCCACCCAAAGGGAAAACTTTGTACCACCAGCAGAGGTTTTTGGTGGTCATATCACAGCGCCGCCAATAAATAAACACAACCATCTTAGCATCGAAAAAGATACACAAAAAGAAAAAAGAACACAAGAAGTATCTAATCCCCCTGGACACTACCTGCCTTTCATTAGGTCGGGTCATGAGAGTGTCAAAATAATGAAACTAGCGCTAAAAAAAACCGAAGTTGGTTACTGGTTGTTGGGCGGTAATTCATGTTGATGCGCAAATCAGATGTACTGGGGTGGGTAAGAATGATGGTCGGGGTGGGTGTGGGTTACACAGAGACACGGAAGCACGTTTTTAATTGGTTACTCAAATTGGCTATCTTGTGTTGTGTCCTGTATGAGCCATCAGACCAATTGTATCATAAGAGTAGTGTCCAGGGGGTTAAGGGAGATTGTTCACCCACTTTCTGGGAAGTCGCTCAAGAACAGGTAAGGTACGGGGGGGGGGGGGGGGCAGTGAATTATTGTGTCTATGTGTTAAAAATAACAATAAATCAATTTAAAAAAAAAAAAAAAAAAACAACAATGCATGGCTCAAACCTCCATGTCAATAAACCAGCAACGGTTCGGAAAAAGCCGACCTATAAAATTACACGAGAGAAGCGATAACTTGTTAGTCTGTCTTGATGCCAAAACCCGTACCCGCATACGTCTGAACAAGCATCTGGCATTAGTCACCCAATGCTTGTTTCTCAGACAAAAGTAAAAAACTTCATTTCATTTAATTATTGGAGGTAGTCTCACAAATATTTTTAACATTACAATGGAGGGAAGCTGTACTATAAAACTACATACTAATATAACATGCAAGAACGAAATTTTTTGCAGTTCTCGACTTTCGCTCTCGCTATATTCAAAAAATTAAGCCTTGCGGGCCGCTACCTAATAAACCTTAACATTTTAGTGACACATACACACATACATACACCCAGACACATGCACAGCAGATTGCTATGTCCTGCCAGCTATGCTGGTGGCCCACAAAAACTTTGTCTGGAGCAGGTTCTAGGAATTGGAAAGTTGGCTGAAGTGAGGGGGGAGGGTTTGGAACCAGACGTAACCTGATGGATGTCCCTGAGCTTAGGTGGGGTATTGAGTGGTGAGGGATGGGCGGGGCGGGGTGGTGGGGGGAGGTGCCGGGGAGGCGCCTTCCAGTAAATTTGTAGCAGTGGTGGGGAATTGCTAACAAAAATTCTGGGGAGGCCCACCAAAGATGTGTCTGCAGAGAACAATGACCTTCTCTAAACTAGATAAATGTCCAACGACTCAATGTCAGCGCCCGTGAGCCCATAGACAATCAACTATGGAGTGTGAAGAATGCAAGACACCGCACACGCCCTCGGATATTGGGGCCCGAATCATGCTCCAGGACCAGGACAGTCTTATTATCCTCATAAGGCACTATGCATATTTTTCTACTTCAATCCCAACTCGAAAATACAAATAAACATTGTTCATACAAAGAGAACTAAATTTTGTTCCTGAGTGGGATTCGACCCACGACCTTTAGATAACATACAGGGTGCGCCCACCGACACACAAAAACGAAAAGAGGAGGACCAGGGGGGGCAAAAAAGAGGGGGGGGGCTAACGGCCCAACGCAATCCGAGAGAGGGTGGCGCGTCAGGACGTCGTGGGTCTTTGTAATACTACGTCAAGAGTACAAAAGCACATTAACGGGGGAATAAAACGCGCACAACTACTAGAATAGCGCCCCTACTGGAATCTAGACGGTCACTAAAGTCTTGCCAAAGGAGGGGATGAGGAAAATATATCTATGCTCCTTGGAGCATGACGGTGGGTTCTTGGTGGGGGAGTACCAAAGGGGGTCTCCAAGAATCAACAGCACACGGGTGGTGTGCTATGGGAGAGGGACCTGGGAGGGTTGGTGGTGGATTGGTTGTGGGTGGGCGAGAGGGGGGGGGAAGGGTGGGTGGGGTGGGGGGGTGGGGTGGGGGAATGCACCGCGGGCCAACCTTCTTCTCATCATGAGTCCAATGCTCGCACCCAACCCTCGGGTGCATGACTATTACATATGTTACCTTACCTGAATTTAACATCGATACATAGGGGGTGACAAAAAATGAGGCTTGGGGGGGTTGGGGGGTATCTCTGAATCCACTGGGAACTCCTGGAGAATTTTCTGTGGGTATATGGTGGGTCGTGGGTTGGGACTGTGGTGTGGGGGGTAAACCTATGAAGTATTAGTAAAGATCGAAGCATTTTTCACCCAGGCAGTAGATCACCACATCGAGAGACCACAACACCTCGCAATACGGAAGTGCCATATTTGTGAGAACAAGGCACCGAAGTATTGCAACCCTCAATGTCTGAGATAATAAACATCGCAGTCCTCACCATTGAGCTTTGTTCTGTCATAGTTACATCAGCATACAAACCCCCATCAGTAGACTTCGAGCACTCTCAACTCATCCCTGGGAATTCCACCAAAACCATCACTTCTTGAACCTCACTTCTTCATTGGGCGACTTCACAGCCATATTACCCCATGGGGCTACATGAAAATAAACTAACAAAGACGGACAAGCTGTCTAAGAATGGATAGAACAATCAACATCTACGTCTCCTTCACACACACTTCTAATAACTTCCGCCACATTCAAAGTGCCCGTTGGGGAATAGAATGTGACAAACAACCTTGATCTAGCTGTTGTTAGCAAAAACATCTCTAACCTTTTTAGCAAGATTTTTTTTTCTGGATCCTGTTCCACAACACTCAAACATCGACCATCAGATCGGTATCCCAAGTAACGCTGAATTAAGACCGCAAACAAGTGCTGTTTAAAGCGGCCCGCTTTCACTCAGGGAAAGCGACTGGCAAGGATTCACTGATGACCGGGATCAGAACGTGAAGAAGAATTGCTCCAAAACCCCATAACTAGGACAAATTTGCCCAACTAGTGGACAATACTGCCTGGAGATCCATACCAAGGGCTGTAGGACGGAATATATACCAGGTCTTTGCCAAGGAATGTGTCTAAGCATATCACGAGATATCACCAAGTTTTGAAACTCTGATCCCTTTTCAGCTGAAACAACTGCCAAAGGTGAGGAATTTTCGGAAAGGATCTCCCGGGAAAAGATCAAAACCTGCACACTTTATATGAATCCACCGATATGACCCATAACAGCAAGAAAGCATGGTCTAGATACCATCCAAAGCTTCCGAGAGGTGATCCAACAAATCCTCCACAGCAGCCAAATCTCACACCCAACCAAGTTGCCCACCAACGGCTTTTAAATGGCAAGTGCAGGGCAAGAAACCTCCAAGAAGATCAACTAGACCAACAGAAGGTATAGGTGGGTGACCCTGGGTCAAACTCGCCCCCTCAACATGGACGAATTTGGATAATCTGGTATTGCTAAACTTCAACAGGAAAAGCAGTAGCCTTGACAACATCTCAAACTGAGCAACTCAAAAATCTTGGCCCAGTACCAAAGGAATGCGTCTTGACTCTACAATTGCGCTTATTTCCACAGGGTCCCAAAGATCTGGAGGAAGCCAACATGTTATGCACTCCTCCAAGCATGGGAAAGAATCCATCCACCCTGCTACAGACCTATATCACTCCTTAGCCATACCTCCAACACGCTCTTTGGAACGCTCCCCCTGCCCCCCCCCCTCAAATCTATGCCCTTTGATAGACGAACACCTCATACCAGAACAACAGGTTTCCGGCCAGCAAATCAACAACAAGAGCCAAGTACTCAACCTAACTCCACATTGAATGGTTTTCGAGAAGGGTATTGTAACCGGAGCTGTGGTCGTCGACCGATCCGCAGCAAAACGACACTGTTAATCACAGATTTTGCCTACTCCATAAGCTCTTGGAAATTACCAAGGACATCCGCTTGACTGAGTTTATCCGAGATTGCTGGCAAAAGTATGTTCTTTGTTCAGCTATTAGCGAAGAACGCCCGCCGTGGCGTATGCTCACGAATGGTCTAACCAACAAGGTAGTGTGCTTGCACCTCTCTGTTCAACATATACCAACGACCAAACCCAGGAGGCAGGAACCGTCGTTTTATGTTATGCAGACGATCTTTTTTGGAAAATTAGCGCACAAGTGCCGACTTCAAGTTGGTTGAAGAGAGACTCTCCAAAGCTTTGGATGAACTCACTCCTTATGAGAGGAAACCACCTACGTTCAAATCCAGCAATGCACAGGTGTGTGCTTTCCATCTTAGCAACCGTGAAGCCAACGTCGCTTAAAGTTCCACCGGGTCTGGGAACTCCCCTGGAGCACTGTAATAACCCTGTCTACCTGGAGTTGACCTTGGACCGCACTCTTCGTCGAGAAGACGAAGAGTAAAGTCTGTTCACGCAATAACATCTTGAACAAACTCAACTGCACCGAGATGAGGTAAGAGAGTCCCTTGTGTAACGAAAACTTGCCTTCAACCAATTAACATCTATCGTTTGAACCTGGTGAGCATCTCCCACCTGGATCTGACTCCTCATGGCTTAATGGGCGATGCCCCTCAATAATATGAGAACCAGAACCTGCCGATCTAAGGTTTTCCCTTGTAGAAGTGTGGCTATCTGGAAGCAGATCAGGATAACTACCTGTGTTTTGGAACAGCACCACAGACAATGGACACCTCTTGGTCCTTCCCCACTTCTGGAGCAACAATGCACAAACAATGACCTGCTGATTCAGTGAAGCCATGCAGCCAGCCGTTGTACCCATCTCTGGCTTGGATCATATTTTGAAACCTGTTTTGGGATACACGTAAAAAAGGAAGTAAGATAACCACTTGTTTCCCTAAAACCATTCAAAAACACTTTTTTGAATTTTTTTTGCACACATTTGTAATTTAATTGAATTTAACCTTTCACATACAAAGATAAGTTAACCCTTGACGGTACTAACATGGTGTAAGATCATTATAAGCACAAATTTTGCATAAAGACGCCAATCTTGATCCACTATACAATATGACAATGGCGATTGTTGTACCCTCACCCTTAAAAGCTTTCTGGTAAGAAACATGATTTTCTTGGTATAAACTTGCTTTCGATGAGTTCGAAAACTTTTTATTCAATGCAAAAGGAAAGATATGCAAAATTGGACTGATAAGCTCCAGATCGGTTTAATTATATTGGCATATTTTTTTGGCTTATCAGGATGAAAAGTGCATATTTCAAAGGCTTAAATTAAAATTCTGCGTGTCACTGGAATTAAGTGTCCCCCCACAAGATCAACATTTGCTTAATATGGTCATTAAATGATCCAAAATGAAATGGTTTTTTCAACGGTGAACTCCTTGCCTGCTATATAAAAACCATAAAAGTGGTTTCTTTTTTCTTCTATAGTGTTCGCGACTAAGTCAGTTTTTTCCTACCTTTTTAATTCTAATAGTTCGACACCCACAACACCTAGCCCCTAAGAAAAGGTCTTAATTACCAGCAAAATGTTAACACTTTCCTTCCTAAAGCTACCCTCACTAACTGCTTGATTTTGCTTTATTTATTTTAGTTTGGCTTTTGAAGCAGACGATGTTCAAGCTCTCCTTGGTAGCATACTAACCCCTGATACAGAGAGTATTCCCTATGTGATGAGCAAATTCATGTATGCAATAGCTGGCTGCTATATATATAATAAGGTATTACAGGGGTGTAACTTATTGAAAAAATAACTTGAAAAGACCCATATAGGATTTTATTTTAATGGACCACAAAAGAAAAAAATTGGAAAATATCACAATTTATTATATTCATATCTTTTTCAAGGATTTCCTGTAAAAATCATTACTGTTCATTTTCAGATATTTAAGGATTTGGTGTAGAAATCTACAAAACATGTCAAATACATTTTGTACAGGGAGGCAGATAGGGAAATGAAAGATTCTACAGCCGGGTGAAATAATGCTCCGTATACTTATAAGGGTTCCCAAATACGAGTAAGTTCTCCCCCGAAAATTCCCGAGGCTTTGTTTAATAACTTCACTTAGAACTGGGATGTTAGAAAATTTAAAAAGTTTTTAAAGAGAGGAAACATTTTGGGCTCTGCGACAAACGCCGTTTCTTTTCAAAAAACACCTTCGGACCTTTCGGCAATCAACACACACTTCTGCACTCTCGTCTTTTTTTTTTCACAAACACATGTTGCAGAAAAAGTGGTTGCACTATTAAACCGTATTCAAAAGTCTAAAGTCGAGAATTAATCCCTTTCAACAATGATTTCGTTTCCTTTCTTTATTGCGGTCTGAAGTAAATATGTCTTAAAACATTGACGCATATAAAACACAAATAAGCAAACACAAAAACATATAGAGGAAAAACCAAGAGACGATATCAGTACAAATAAAGTCATTTTTCTTTGCATATTGCGCTTTTTTATGAATGAAAGAAGGTTAATGTTTGAAATGCCTGTTTCAAACCAAAATAATCTTAATTGTTTTTGGTCCTTCAGGGTGAGACTCAATAGTCAACCAGAGTTTCCTCCATTACACTGAGACATCTTTAATTGTTTACAATGCTGTTTACATACCAATTTGCTGGATGTTGCTGTTGATGAATGTGGTTCCATGCTCGCTGTTTCCATCGCGTTGAGCCAGAGTAGCGTTTTCCTTTATGTGTCGACCTGCTTCCCATTTCAACTGTTGCTGCTATACACAACTCTCATTAATTTTTGTGAAACTGCATATTTGGTCCTTGTTTATTTATTTGTTTTGCCTATGCGTTAACTTTTAAAGCTTATTTACTTCAGACCGCATGCATATAAGAAAGGAAATGAAACGGTGTTGTAAATTGATAATTTTCTTTACCTTCAGGTCCTTGAATACGGTAAAGTGACAACTTTTTCTGACAACACCATTTTATTGGAAAAAGGGAATGTGTGTTGATGCCAAAGCGTTTTTGAAAAGCAATGACTTTTGTGGAAAGAAGACTTGACATCAACCCAATAACATCTTATCGGTATTGAACTGTGTGGAGCATCTTCCACTGGAGCTGACTCCTAGGGCCTGAATGGCGATGCCTCAATAGATTGAGAACCAGAAACTGGCTCGATATAAGGTTTCCTGTAGAAGTGGGGCTATTGGGAAGCAGATCAGGATACTACCTGTGGTTTGTGGAACAGAACCAAAGGACAATGGAACACACTCTTGGTCTGCCCATCTGGATAGCCAGCAACAATTGACACAAACAAGGACCTTTGCACTTGAATTCAGTGAAGCAGACAGACGTTGTACCATCTCTGGCTGGACATATTGAGAGAACCATTGTTTTGGACACGATAAGAAGAAGATGCATGATAACCACTTGTTTCCATATTAAACTGTTACAAAAACACTTTTTTGATTTTGCACAATTTTGTTAATATTATTAATTCCTTCACATCAAACAGATACGTTACCCTTGAAGGACTTAAACATGGTGTAAGATCATTATAACAACAAATGAATGCATAAGACCCAATATGATCCACTAGCAATATAGGGAATGGTGATTGTTGTACCCCTTAATAGCTTTCTGGTAAGAAAACAGTGTTTTGTAAATTATTAAACTGCTTTCGAGGATTTCGAAAACTTTTATTCATATGCAAAAGGAAAGATAGCAAAAGGAATTTGGGAACTGATACGCATCCAGAACGGTTTTATTGGTTCATATTTTGGACTCATAATAGGAGAAAAAGTACATTATTTCAAAGGCTTAAAAATTACTGCGATGGTCACTGGATTAGTACAGAATCACATTTGCTTATATTTGGTCATTACAAGGATCCAAAATGAAAGGTCTTTTTCATACTGGTGACCTTTGCCTGCTATATAAAACCATTAAAATGGTTTCTTTTATTCGATAGTTTCGCTATCAGTTTCTTTGTAATCTATGTTTAGACAACCACAACCCTAACCCTAAGAGAAAAAGGACTTAATTACAAAGCAAATGTAAACACTTTCCTTGCTAAAGCTCCTCACGCATTGATTTGACTTATTTCAGCTTTGGCTTTGTAAGCACGATGTTCAAAACTTCCGTTGGTAGCAATACGAACCATGATACGGAAGAGTATTACTATGAGAGCATAAAATTCTGTATTGCAATAGCTAGCTATATATATAATAAGGTATTATAGGGGGGTAAACTTATGAAAGAAAGAACTTGAAAGAGACACATTATAGGGATTTATTTTAATGGACAACAAAAGAATGATATCACCATTTATTTATTCATATCTATTTTTCAAGGATTTCCTTGTAAAAATCATTATGTTCAGTTAAGATATTTAGGATTTGGTGCAGAAATCTACAAAACATGGTCAAATTACATTTTGTACAGGCGTTAGTGGGAAATTGAAAAGATCTAAAGCCTGGGTTGAAATATGCTTCGGTGGCTTCCTAACGTGATAAGGGGTTCCCAAATCGATAGTTCCCCCCTAAAAATTCGAGGACATATTCGTTGCATAACTTCACTTAGACAACTGGATGTTTTAGAAAAATTTTAAAAAGTTTTAAAGAGCGGAAACTATTGGCTCTGCGACAAAAGCCGTTGCTTTTCAAAAAAAAAACACCTTCGGCCATCAACACACACTCGCTTTTTCCAAAAAACATTATGTGTCAGAACAAGTGGCACTTTCCGATTCTAAACGTTAAGTCGAGAAATAAGAAAGAAATTAGCCATTTTACAACAATGATTGTCGTTCCTTTCTTTATGGCGGTTCTGAAGTAAAGTAATAGGCTTAAACATTGCCGCATAGGAAAAACAATAAGCAAACAAGACAAATTATAGAGGAAACCAAACCAAAGCAGACGTGATCAGTATCAAAAATAAAGTCATTTTTCTTTGCATATTGCTCTTTTTCTGAATGAAAGAGAAGGTAATGTTTGAAATGCCTGTTTAAAAACAAAAGAAGATTAGTGTTTTGTCAGTCAGGGTGAGACTCAATAGCCAACCGTTTCCTCCATTTTTACAATGATGACATCATTTAAGTGTTTATATATTGTTAACCAATTGCTGATGTTCGTTGATGATGTGGTTCCATCCTCGCGGGATAATTCCACCACGTTGAGCCCAGAGTAAAGCGTTCTCCTTTATGTGTCGACCTGCTTCACATTTCAACTGGTGCTGCCTTACACAACTCCATTATTTTTGAAGCATATTGTCCTTGTTTATTTATTTGTTTGCCTATGCGTAACGTTTAGCTTATTTACTTCATACCGCAATGCATTATAAAGAAAGGAAATGAAATCGGTGTTAGTACATTGATAATTTCTTTACTTTCAGGTCCTTGAATACGGTAAGTGACACTTTTTCTGACCACAACCATTGTTTGGAAAAAGGGAATGTGTGTTGATGCCAAAATCTGTTTTTGAAAAGCAATGCTTTTGTGCATAGCCAAATGTTTCCTCCTCTTTAAAACTTTTTCAATATTTCTATTTTTTTTTTTTTAAAATTGTGAAGTTATGCAACGAATGTCCTCAATCTAGGGGGAACTTATCTTTTTGGGCACCCTGTTCTTAAGGTTTACAATGATGCTACACAAGGAAAATCCTCCAGGAGTTCCAAGTGGAGATCCGAAAAAAAGCATTTTTCGTCCCACCCTAATCTACATTGCATTCATCTCTTGGAGTCATTACAGCAGACATTTTAAATGAAAGTACAAAGCAGCATATCATCAATCATTATCATTCTATGTGAACACCAATATCAAATTGATTCCCAAGCTGGTCATTAAAGAACATTTTGTGTAACAGGATTTGACTCTGCACAGTCAGTAATCATATGCTAACGGTAACCTAATCCTATCCACTTCACAATAATCCTGATTGTTACCCTAATTTAACCATAAACCCTAATTCCTATTCCCACTAACACTAAAGTTACAGTCAGTAAAAGGTAATGCCAATGAGTAATTCCTAACTATCAAACACTATAATCAAGAGTGTAACCCAATGTCGTCAGTTTGTGATTCTTCTAGCCTCTTCTATCTATTGAAATGGTTCAATGGAATTAGCATTGAGAACATCCAATCTCAAAATTTCAGTTGATTTCCAAATCTTGGGGGTTTGGTGTTATGAACAAATGCTTGTATCAAAGAACCCATAAGCCACTGTGCCGTAATTTTTGTCCGCTTACGGACAGAAATCCAAACTTAAATTTTTTCCTACAGACACAATAAAATTTGCATGCAAGATCAGGCACACACATCATTACTAGCTAACATTTCCGATGGTATGAAAAGTCTTGACTTCTGTAGGGTAAGTCGGGGCGATGAGGTTTTAATGCCAACATGCCATCCGAGCAGAGTGCCACACACAGATGTCACAAGAGTATTAACTCAAAACATGTCGATACGGCGGAATTAAACCCCAGTCCTAAATTGCGAACTGAACCAGGCTGGAAACCAAAATTCCCACAGCTGTTAATAGCAGTTCGTGATCCACAGCCTCGTCCCTCCGACTTACTAATTAAGTTAATAATTTACATATCATCTAAAAACTGTTTGACTCAGTAAAGTACTGTTTGGCCTAATCTGATTGCAAAATTTCGACCTACTCTCTGGAGAAATTTTTAATTTTGTATTTCCTCTCCGTAAACATACAGAAATTACAGAAGTGACCTCTATGGGGCACAGATATACATCATTTTGTTCATAAATCAAAATGCAAAGTCAGAATCAGCTGAATTTTACAATCACCTTTTTGTTTGAGGATATCTAGTGACCATTCAAAATGGTAAATACTTTACTTTCTTGTATGTATAACCTCAAGGCTGTGGTGAGGTGATCATCTAAGCTCTCCGTTCTTGAGAACACCAAAGTACTGTAATGACAATATTGAAACAACAAATATAAATGCTTCTGTTTAACATGCAGAATTAGCAGCACCCCCACAAAGGTTTCGAGGCTTGTTCAACACAACTTCTTACTGTCTAGCATATTGGTAAGCGGCAAGCTACTCTGCTCAGGGCCATGAAATTTTTCAGCATGTGCTCTCTCTCGCCCTCCTGAAGTTTGAATTTTCCCAGCAGGTAACTTGTTTGCGGTGATTAAACCTCTCAATACAAGGGTTTAGAAAGTGACCTACGAAATACACCAGGTGAAAAGGTCCCTACACGATACCACACATAATCCCAGGGATTCCACAAGTATATGTAATGGTTACCTCATATAAACCACTCCCCCTTATTAAAACCTCATTTTAAAATGACCCGATCATAAGGTAAAAAGTCCCTACCCAAGAACACAGCGATAATTCCAGGTATTCACAAGTATCTTTAATGGTATCACTATACGAAACGCATCTCCCCTTTAACTAAACCCCCACCCGCCCCCCACCCCCCCACCACCCCCCCCTCCCTGGCTTCGGACATCTACAACATACTTACTAGAAAACTTTGACCGACCTGATCTTATGGTTATCCAACCAGTATAACAAGTTTCTGCTCCTCACCCTCCACCCCTGTGCTATTCTGGGCCAAAACTAATCATTTGTTAAAGGAGATAACTCCAGGCTCCATTTCTGTGAGTGTGTTTAAGCTTTTCCATCACCCTCGCATGACTTACACTGATTCAACAAGTTCATAGTTGATCTCTTTTTATTTATTTTATTTTTTTCCATTGATAGGCATTACACAGATGGTGTATTCAGTCATCCCACAATGCACCCGTTTTGTAGCAATTTCACCTCAATAGGGTCATGGATTCCCAAAAAATCAATTATTAACACATAAAAAATCGACTTTACGTTCATTTTACCCGCAAAACTGGTACTATGGAATTTTTAGCATGGAATCATGAACGTTCCTTGTGTTTCTTAAACTTTTGGACACACTTTCCACAGGAGATTTTGGTTGGCCATTCTGGCCACAGATAAGTAGTGTTGCACAGTGTGCCCATTCTGGCATCTGCACCTTGTGGGCTGGAGCCGAGACTCAAGCTTGGCCAGAATGGCAGCTGCTCATGGGGCCCATATTGGCATCTGCAATTTGGCTGTTCAACGAGTAATTGCCAATCTGGCCCCAGTTGGTATTTGCCAATCGAGGCCAAGGTTGGCTGCCACTCTGGCCCCAATGTGTCTCCCATAGCAATTTATGATTTTGAACGCAAAAATATGCGTTTTCCATCCAGGTATTTTCTCTCTTCCATATTGTTAAGATGGTAAGGAATTTTTGGCTAATTTTTATTTGAACTACAATAGTTCAATCGGGTCCCAGGCACTGCTCAAAACACCGTTGGTAACCCACGGAAACCGAAAACAACCGGGACCATCCAACAACCATCTGGGACCTATCCAAGTGTCCACTTTGTTTAAAATCTAATTTAAAACCAAATCGGGTTCCAGACAATCCTCAACACCATTAGGGGAGGGGGCCGACACACAGAGCCGAAACCCCAGTGGGACATCCAGAAACACTGGGAACCATCCAATGCGCACTTCTGTTTTAAAAAAAATCGTAATTTTTGACTATTTTGACTAAAATAGTTGATCCGACACTGCTCAAAAACTACTGATACACAAAGGAACCAAAACACCGGATCCCATCTGTGAACCCGCAAAGTTCAACTTTTGTTTAAATCTGATTTTGACCATTTGCAAGAACCCAAATAGCTAATTTTGGGTTCAGACATGCTCATGACCAATGCTTACTACACACAGGAGCCAAAGAGCACCGGGAACCATCCGAAACGCATCCACGTAATGCTCAAAAACTGATTTATATTCTTTTAAAAGATAACATAGGATACTAAATAAATCATGATATGATAAAGGGAACCATCCAACATTTTAAAAACCACTTAACCTAATGGGAAGAGAAAATACCTGAACCAAGCATGTTTTTTTGGTTCACAAAATCATAAATTGCTATGGAGCACACTGGTGCCAGAGTGGCAGCAAACTGTGTCCCGACTTGACAGATTCCAACTGGGTCCAGAATGGCAATTACTCATTGAACTGCCATTGTGGGGCCAAATTGGCAGATGCCATTCATTCCTGGCCACGCTGTGTCTCCATCCCAGCCATACACCTGTGCAGACGCCGAATGGGGACCGGGCAACTACTCATCTGTGGCCAGAATTGGCCAAAATCTCCTTTTAACATTTACTGACATGTTTTTAATAACCAGTTCAGTACTGTACTGCACTGCAATGCATTATTGGCTTGGTTCAAAACACACTCCTTGGGCATAAACATAAAACACTGCTTATTTTAGTCTAATGTTTATTAGAAAAGGCTTCCACAAGTGTGCTCCCAAACTATGGTATGATTTTGAAAGAAAACTATGACTATATTATCTTACAACTGAGGTTTATCAACAACTAGTATAGTTTCAACACAATGCAAAATATGGGTGCACTTCTTTTAAGAAAACATTGCAAAATTTGAAAGTAATCACTAAGGGAAAAAGTGACCTTGCTAATGTAAATGCACCTGACAATTTCACTAAATTTTGAGAAACTCACAGGTAACTTCTCAAATTGATACATTAGAGCCATCAATGTACCTGAATCACTCTGATAACCACATGACAAAACAACACCCAAAACCCCCTTCCCCTCATATCGCCACACATGCAACTGGGTCCTCTTATAAATGCCATCGTGCCAGTATTCGCCTGTAACAACTTTGGAACAATCTGGACAGTCAATATAGATTCCAAAACATTCTTCTCTCACTCTCCTTCCTCACTTCAAGTTCCACCTCCCCTCATTTTACTACTTCGCCATCACACTCCCCCCCCTCACATTACCCACCTGTAATTGGTCCCTTTATGCAACATCCTAGTACCATAATTTGTACAATCAGACAGTATATAAGTTTGTCCTAAAAATGATAGGACTCCCTAGGGCTATAATTTTTGTTTTCCATTTCCCCCATTCTCCACCTCCCTACATTCCCACAACACCCACATTTGTATGGGCTTGCAAAGCCTGTTGTGCCAATATCAATTGTACCCAATTGCTATCAAAAAGCACCATACCGCTGATCTTTAACACTCTTATCCTCCCCCTACCCCGCCCATCTCCCTCACTCTCCCATTACCCCACCAACCCCTTTCCCCCATCATATCACACACCTGTATGGTCCTGCAATGCCTCGTCGTGTCCAGCAATCCCTGGTACCACATTATTACGATCATCCCGTCCATACAGTTGGTCCTGAACACTCCTGTTTGGTGCTTATCTAAATCATTGGCTGGAGTCATCAAAAAATACCTGAAAAGATTACACTGATCAATTAATGCAAGAAACTGTAATTGTATTATGTGTGTGTGTGGTTCCCTTACCCTTTGTTTCAGTTTAAACGAAACAAAGTTTTAAATCTGGTTTTGTCCCCTAACGGGGGGGGGGGGGGGACAGTTTTATACAGTTTCTGTCATTGCAGTAAGTTTATTTTTGACGACCTAAAAACCCTGACTTTTACACTCATTTTATTCCACAAAGTGCTAAGACTTATGGAATTTTATCACGATCATGAAATGTTTTGTGGTTCTTAAGGCACTATCAGTGATTTGCCAATCAGAAAATCAAAAACATCAGATTTTTGCACGTCTTAAACCGGTATAGCTACCCTAACATACCCTGCAAGTGATAAGACTGAAGCCAACCTAATAAGATGAAATCTGAGTGATATTTTAGTCATTACTACACTTACTTTAGACACTTACTACAACACGTAAATGGAATGGAGATTTCGTAATTGAACACTTCTGTTTTCTCATTTTTGTGTCATTTTTCATTGGAAAGAAGTAACTTGGAAAGAAGTGAATTATACATACTTATTCTCCACTGTTAGACTAATCCTGCAAATTTCGAATATTTTTACTTTCTTGGATGGATCACTGATAGTGCCTTTAAACTTCTTAAACACTTTGGCCCGTATTCCAGAAACTTGTTTAGCTAAACCGCAATTTAGCTTAAAATCGCCGTAATTTAAATTCGTTTAAGCAAATGCTTTTTTTTTTTTTAAAAAACAAAATTTAAAAATTTTTAACCATTTGCTGACTTAACTGGCAACTTTAAACACAGTAACATCGTTGTTATTTAAAGACACTACTTGCGTGTCTAAAAGGCCCTATGTGTTTTAATGGTGAAGCGGCACAAAGTTATCATGGCTTTCCGTTAAGGTGCTACACAAAACTGCGGGGCGAGAATGAATACGCCCCATTGGTGTTGCCACCTGGACAGTGCAAGATCTGTGCACTTGACCGAACCCACACACTAACACTGTTTCAACTAGATTCCTTACCTAGTTTAAATTTGGAGCATTTGTCGCTGATTTAAAATTAGTTTAATTTAACTACTTTTTGAATTTTTTTCGTTTCTTAAGCGATACGTAGCCTCACATTAAACGTTCGCTTAGCTTAGAATCGCGCTAACACCTTTTTAGAATACAGGCCATCTAATTCCTAAGTACTGACATTTGGTTAGTACAGGACAGATAGGTCATTGCAATGCATTATGATTGGTTCACACACCCCCGCTGATTCTAACCCATCCATGAGGATTTTTTTCACTTATTGCATCGCACATTCAGAATAAGGACTAACCTGGTTTAAGTTTAAAGTTTGGGGATTTACCAAATATCAAATTGTTTTTTTCAGAAAAAAAAAATATACATATCACATACAAATGCATTCAACTGATCCATACAGCCTAGTCTTATTTGTCTGGGAATCAAATCTGAGACGCTCGCCCCTTCGTCGTCGAGTGAAGTGTTTGCGCGCGAGCGTAGCACATGGTAGCACCAAAAAAGTACAATTGCCTCTGCTGAATTGGCCAATCGCGCTGACATATTTACGTTACTAGGACGCTTGTTACTAGGTCAATTTGGCAGCTGTGCCTACGCGGTCAACCAACAGCATTTTCAAACGAGGCGTCTCAGATTTGATTCCAGACTTAATAGGTTAGTGGTTTTTTGAGTGGCTGTAAATTTGGGAGGCCACCTCAAGACCACAGACTAAATGTGTATAACCTACACGGCAATTTCTTCATGGTAGTTACCACACCGCTACCACCGAGTAAACATGGATATCTACCCCACTATCGTACCTCGCCG